>CAKAOI010047987.1:259-61177 GCA_916701655.1 Sebastiscus albofasciatus
CACACATACATATATATATATACACACACATATATATATATATATACACACATATATATATATATACACACATACATATATATATATACACACACATATATATATATATATATATATAAAACCAGGCTAAATGTTGTTTCTAGAGCAGCAACAGTAATGTTTACAACAGCAAAGTCACCATATAAACTCTTTAATATCTCACTGGAAACAATCTAAAATGTTAATAAAATAAATTATATTCCTGACATGAAAATACTAAATGAAGTTTATAAAGACTGAAGAACACAGATATCAGTCAGTATCAGTCTTTCTTCATGTCCTCCTGTCCTCTGTCCTCCTGCCTCTGCTGAAGCTAACATTAGGGCTGATAGATAGATAGATAGATAGATAGATAGATAGATAGATAGATAGATAGATAGTAACTTTATTGATCCTGAGGGAAATTCAAGTTTCCAGCATCACAGTTCCATAGTGCAAAACATGTTAGTAAAAAAGTTAGTAGTACAAAGTACAAACAAATATACCTGATATAAAAATACAAGGAGATGAAGAAAACTGTTAAAACTGAATATAGTTCAGGGTAACAGCTGTGATACACGACTAATAAAAAAAGTGAATATAGTGTAAAAGAGACTGTTAAAAATGAATATAGTGCAGGGTAACTCCAGTAGCTTAGTCTAGGAAAGTGCACTGTGTGCATTATTATCTGTCCTGCAGACCGTCCTCCTTTGTGGTCTGATAGAGGGAAGAGGGGCAAATCCTTCCGAAAAAAAAAATCATAATACAAAACTACTTTGTTTGGTAAATTCTCAGACATGCTCAAATCCCAAGAGCCACCATCCGGTGTCCAGCCGAAGCAGCCCGAGGCCAGTGTCCGGTCCAAGCAGCCTGAGATCGCTGTCCGGCCCACAGAGTTCCCGTCCACCACCGAGGGTCCTGATATGGAATCATCTCTGAGTGACTCCTCTGTAAGTGATATTCACATTAGATTTATATGCAAACAGTGTAAATGAGAACAATTTGTTTTTACATGTTTTTTTAAATTGGTTTATGTTTTAACATTACTTTGTACACAATAATAACCAAATGTTTTGTATGTGTGTTGCAGGTGGAGCTAGAGGGTTGGGTGCATCTGTGGGAAAACCCCAATGGCATCCCACCTGCTGACATTTCCTGGCTCAAAGAGGACACAGAAAGAGGGCTGCTCACCCCCGTTCAACTCTACAAGGACATCACTGGTCTGTTGAAGAGGCGACGGGTGATGAAATCTGACCGCATGTGGTTTTACCCACCAGAACCTCCTTGCTATGTTCGAGGTGCTCTGCCAACTCCACAGCTCTTTTTTCGGAGCCGCGTCTTTGTGTGGCGCCCCGTTGGAGTGTGGAGGTGCTCCCTGAAGTGTCCTCGAGGTGACGACTGTGTGGGTACAGGACAGAATGTGCACCTCTACACATCTGGCTACCACACCCAGGTAAAGCTCACTTCACTTTTGTTATGACATTACGGTTGAATATTTATTTATGCTGCTATTGGCCTTTATTTGATTTGATTTTTTCCCAATATGTGCTTTAGGTACGTCACATCTGTGATGTGTCCAGCTGGTACACAATGCTCACAGAGGTCCTGTGCTGTGGGCCATGTACAGAGGCAGCCAGGAGCGGAGAAGGTGGAACGGTGGGTCGGTGGCTTGCGTGGGATCCCGCTGTGTTATCGCAACTTAGCGAGGCTCATCAAGCTATGTTCCCTGCCATCCTCACCAGCAAGTGAGTATACTGAACATATATGTGTGCATTTAACAAACTTGAAAGTAATCACAAATTGCAACATATTGATTGTGACTCTACTTACTTAGGCGTGGTGTGGATAAGAATGTTGTGCGCCTTCTGAGGAACCGGACCGAAGGGAACACTTTGGTCAAGGTGTGACGTCGGATACAGGAGAATCACGTTGAGGAGTACCTTCACCGTAAGGACCTGTACACCACACACCTCATGAGTGTAGTAGCGGAACGCGGAGGGGCCGTCTCTGCATTCAGGCACACATTGCAGGCTCCACCTCCTCAAAGAGAGCTTCCCTCCGCACTGCTCTTGCGCCACGCCTTCCTGCTGTCAGAAGCCAACAATGTGGAGGATTACCGGAACCAGATCCTCTCCACCTTTGGCACTGTGCTGAAAATGGATTCCACCAAGAAAGTATGTAAATCAAAACATGATGCTCACCATACTGTTTGATGCAAAACCTATTTTCATACTGTTGTAAAATGGAAAAGTAAAAACAAAATCACATATCAATACAATCTTAAGAGATCACATTATACAAACCTGACATATTTCTTTTAGGTGGTGAAGAAGCTGTCTGGGGAGGGTCAAGTCTCAGCTGAGTGGTTCACCAGCATCGGAAACGAGCACTCCCAAATACTTTCATTTGTGCTGACCTGTGAGGAGTCCACTCAGAAGCTGGAACCGATGTGCCACGGAGTCATGGAAAGGTTCCGGCTGGCCAATCAACCTGTCCCCAAGATCTTGTATGTGGACAGGGGGTGCTGCTGTGCACAGGGCCCAACATCAGTGGAGACTTTGTTCCAGCCTTGGGTGGACAACGGGATGGTCGTGCGTCTGGACATCTGCCACTGGATCCACCGGTTTGACGCAGCCATACGCACGGAGTCTCACTGCAAGTACGCCGTGTTCAAGTCTGCTCTAGCTGGGGCGGTGCTGGCCTACAACTGCACAGATCTGGAGCTGCTCATTAAGGCGGTCAGAGCCAAGGATCCGGCAATGATGAAGTCCGTCTCAGACGAAGATGTTGTCCGCTGCTACATTTCCAGGGAGCAGCTCAAACGCCACGTGCGCAGAGTCACACTTGGGGCTCAGGAAACATTCCGGCTCATCCAGCTGGCCATCGAGGAGCTGAAAGGTCCAGCCGGGCTGGATGAGAGTGGAATGAGCCTCTTCAAATCACCTGGTATAAAAGACAACATTATCATTAAAACAGTTTTACAACATCGAGACGGTTAGTGTAGCATACAAAGTGAACATAACACACTGTATGCATTTATGTATGTGTATTTACAGAGGCCATTGATGAGATGTGGGCAGGCCAGCAGCGACACCTGGAGTGCATCCAGGATCCACCAGACATGAACATGTATAGTGCGGCGCGTACCACGACCATCAACAATGTGGACGTGCCCTACTACAGAGGTCTGCGTGGAAGCAACAGCCTGGAAGGATTCCACAAATCTCTGCCGCACATGATTCCAGGTACACAAGTCTGTAGTCTGTATACAATGTAACAAAATTAAACATGTGACCCTGTCATTATTCTAATATCTTTTATTGTGATGTTCAACGAAACCTTGCGCGGTAACATTGTGAATGTGTGCCATAAAGTTACTGGTGTAAATTGAAATGATCTTCGCCACTTGTACCAAGTCAGAGCCACACAGGAAGTTCAGGTCATCTTATTGGATCCTTTACTTGAATAAAAGTAGTAATACCACACTGGGAAAATACTCCATTACATGTATAAGTCCTGCATTCAAAACCTTTTTGAAGTTAAAGTAGGTTTTGTGAACAACAACATGTGATGTTGACGCTAACTACATACTTATGTTTTACTCTGCTCTACTCAGGTCCCCACTGTGCAGCACGGCCCTATCAGGTTTACCTGATAAGTGGCATTGCACGGTGGAACTCCGACAGGAGCTCAGATGCCGTGTTTGGTGGCAAAGGACGGCACCACAGGACCCATTCTGCCCCGCTGATTGACCGCCTCAACACCCGTTGTCGGCAGCTGTTCGGAGAGACAGTGGAGGAGAATTTCCGGGCCCCTGCTGATGTCCCTTCCAACGAGCTGCTCGGGTTGGAGTACCTGTTCAGCCAGAGCACGGGTCAATCTGGAGCCTTCTCTCTTCAGGACATTGTCAACGATGGACCCGATCCAGAGGAGGAGGTGGTTCAGCCTGGGCAGCCCGATCCAGATCCCGAGGCAGACGAGGCGTACCAGAGCGATGTGGAGGCACATGACGACGTGCTGAATGCCACCCTGCCCCACATTACACTCACAAGCGATGAAACCTCCACTGTTCACCCTCCGGCCTTTGTAAGTTAACTGCGTGTCTTGCTAGAATGAATTGCAACGCACTGGTTGTTGGATAACGTACACATTTACTTACAACTTACATTTGTAGGCCAATTTTTAACAGGAGGATGCCTGCGGTCCAAAACCTCTTCCTGGCTTTCAGAAGTTGGAAAAGTTCTGCTCTGCGTTGGCGGACATTGGCCTGACAGAGGACAAGCTGTCACTTTCCACTGAGCAGAGGAACAAGGTTCTGGAAGTCTGGAATGCGGTGGAGGAGCACGACAAGCAGCCGCAGCAGTTCGATCAGCTCTACAGAACACACTGGGGAAACACCCTCTACTGTCGTAACAAAAGGGACGGTCTTGTTGATGCTGCTGTGATACAGAAGGTAAAGATGGCCAAGTGTTATGCACTAGCACCAGCACAACAGGACATCAGTGCTCAACACAACAGGCTGATGTACACGCTGGTGAAACTGTTGTGGTTGTGCTCACCTCGAGGATCTCGCAGCAGTCCTGGAAAGTGTACCATCTTGAAGGCGTACGAGATAATCCGGCATCGGATTTTGGTGGAGGATCCGGTCCTGTGCAAAGCAGGCATTCCTCTGCCAAAAATCGACATCCAGACAGTGCGGGACTTCATCCGTCGTCAAGAGCGCCTCCTCTACCTGCACGCCACAAAACAGCCCACCACCCTTATCACAAAGATCACCTCCATCTCATCTGCTGACATCCCTCCAGCACCACGCCAGCCAGCCATCCTCGCTCCACCAGACTACCCTCTTATGGAGTACGTGCCCACACCCAGCACGGCAGGGACAAAGGTGTTAAAGGGAAGGACGGTCATGATCATGCCACTCTCCCGGCCTCGACCACTACTGCTAGCGCCAGTGAGAAAAACCCCCGCCACCTCTACCATCACCAGACCCGCGCCCTCCCTCTCTGCATCCACAGCAACCGCCGGCATTGCAGGCCCCTCCACACGGCCCATAATGCCTGCTGGTCCAATGACATCAGCTGCTGCTGCTGCTGCTGCTACTCATGACTACATGAGACCTTCATCCTGGTCGAGATCTACGCTGTACAAGCGTAAGGCGAAGGCGCAGCCCATTGGAATAGCAGACAAAATGTCACGGGTGAAAAATCTCCCTGTCTGTACATGCTGTGGCCAACCCACACAGGGACATAAAAAGTACAAAAAGAAGTCTGGACAACAGAGTGTACGACAGCTACGAACACTTCACCTCTGTTGTGGACAAGTTGTGATAAGCTGTAAAGATGCTGTATATGTCTGTAAATATGGTACAGTTGCATTGTATTGATTGATCGATACACTGTTTACATCCTGCAAAAGCAGTACACAATATCGCAAATCCTGTACTAGTCATTCTGTTAGGATGTGGGGCGGAACTGGTTGTTTACTAATGCGCGATGTTACGCACTGATTAATCCACGTTCTCTTTTCTGAATCTGCTCTTTTGATTTACAGAATATCATTTTACAGGGCAAACATTGCCAAAAGAATTCAATGTTCAGAAGTTGTAGTAATAAAAATGGTCCAAAATGGTGTAAAATCTTATACTTTCAAGTCAAAGACCTTCATATTTTCTTGGGGAAAAGGACCGCCTTTCTATCTGCAGACACAATGTGTTAATCAAGTCTGCTGCTGTGTTACAAATAGATTTTGGTCTGGATGCTCTACAGCTCTTTTTCAGCAGGTAAATGACAACAGCACATTGATATTGTATCCATCATAACAAACTTACTTTGTGTCAGCCGTTAGTTAACGTTTTGCCGAAAGCCAATGGGATTTATTATGTCTTATTATGATACAATTGTTATGGAAAGGTTAATTGGACAGCTTCTACTGTGCCCTTACCAAAATGAAGTTTATTCAAGTATGCTATTAGTATACTTCTTTTGAACTTAAAATAAAAGAGTATACTTTCAGTTTACTTATCAGCGTACTTATCAGAGATATACTAAACAAAAGTAAACTTAAGTATACTTGGCTTATACTGACAAGTGTACAGAAAAGCCTAAGTATACTTGGCTTATATTGACAAGTATACAGAAAAGTCTAAGTATACTTGGCTTATACTGACAAGTATACAGAAAAGTCTAAGTATACTTGGCTGATAGGCCTACTCACTTAATGTTTTGACCAAGATATACTTAAGAACAGTATAATTAAGTATTCTTGCCTTATAGGCCAATAGAAAAGAATACTTGGCTTGTAGTTGTGCTCACTTTTTGATAGAGTAGCCTATTAAAGTGTGTAACTTTACCGAACCAAAAGATGTTCCTATGTTTACACTTTTGGTAGGGGCTAAATATAAAGTAGGTTTAGTAGAACCTACCCTGCATTTTCATATAGCCCTTAGTTAAGGTTTGCAGAAAGACATTGGGATTTATTTTTTTAAAAAAAAGGATTTATTATACCTTATTATGATGCAGTTGTTATGGAAAGGTTAATTGGACAACTTCTACTGGGACAAAGTTGTAACAATGTACTTTGTGCTTCCTGCCTATCACCAAATCTTTATAAAAGTGAGGGGCTGCTGCTTGTTTTGGTCACACTGTCGAGGCCGTCCGGTGAGGTAAGCACTGATCTCCACCTGCACTCAGTTTATAACACAATGAAAACAACAATCTCTCTCAATGGCATGCTGTACTGACCGTTAGTATTATCAGTATGTTTCAGGTGGATGAGAACTACACACGTGTGTCAGAGTTTGTTATTGTGGGCTTCCCAAGTCTCCAGCCAGAGTATTTTGACCTGGTGGCGTGGTTCTTCTTCTTCCTCTATGTGATCACAGTGGCAGGTAACCTTCTGCTGGTGGTGTTGTTTGCTTTGGAGCACAGTCTCCAGAAGCCCATGTACATCATCATGCTCAGCCTGGCCCTCTCAGACATTGGTAAATATTGTTTATATTGCCTGCCCTACATCTTCTGCTCTCAGGATCTAGTGTACTGCTTTCCTAAATTACTCGTCACAGTCATCACTTGGTTATTTGAAACAGTTGATGTTCTCATTGACTGTACAAATTACTCTTGTTGACCTTGAGCATCCTATACTTCCAGTTTATTTTATGAAGTATACTTAAGTAAAGTTCAAGTATATTTCCCCCAAAGTATACTTTATGTAAGTATACTAATATGTACTAGTGGTATATTTATAAGTATACTAATTCAATACTTCTTGGGACTAAATTGGTCCACTTTATAGTTTATAAAAGTATACTTTTAAGTGTACTTTAAGTGTAAGAAATGTAAACTTTGAGTACACAACTAGTTTACATCTAAGTTGTGTTTTGTACCGCAACTATACTATGAACTGTACTACAAGTGAATAGGTGTACTGTTAGTTTAATAGTTATATACTTGTAGCCCACTTTTTAATTGATGAAAGTACACTTTAAAGTACTCTCAGTTTAATAGTTTTTATACTGCATGTATACTTGTATGTACTTGTAGCCCTACTTTTTAGTTCATGAAAGTACACTTTGTATACTTTTGCTATTTGACTTGATGTTTTGTGATGATAAAAAAACAATAAATTTTTTCCCATATGCCTCCACAGTGAACGGAGAATCAAAAAACGGAGAAAATTCTTGATGAATTGAAGTAAATTCATATCAAAGCATTCAGTTTACAAACTCTCACACACTTTAATAGGCCAAACAAATTCCAAACAAAGTATTAATTTCCTAGATCTGACTATCTCTAAGGGTGAGAATGGCCTGCTCCACACTACAGTACATAGGAAGGCAACAGACAAAAATACTGTGCTGAAAGCAGATAGCTTTCATCCTAACTGGCTGAAGGACAACATACCTTTTGGTCAATTCCAACGTTGTCGACGCATTTGTGACGAAAAATTGATTTTAGTCCGTTTCTGTAGTGGCTCTCATGCATGTGGTCTGGTACTGTTGCCATAAATAGTTATATATTATTACTTATTTACTTTTTTTCTGTCTTCTTATCTGTATATTTGTGTTTTCTTATTTTATTTTCATTATTTTCTCTGCTCTCTTGACATCCTGTAGAGCTATCTAGTGACCACATTTTGCACCTGTCACCTGAGAGTTGATTGGCCTCTTGCTCAGGTGTTTGCGATCATCAATTGTCTGTGTACTCACAAAAGGGAAAGCTGTGTGCTGAGGGTTACACCCTAAAGAAGGCTGTTTGTGCTGCTACGCGTGGGTTGTTACCCAATCTTACATGTACCAGCATTGTTTTTAGCATTTCATCATGAAATAGCCAATTGAATAAAGGCTTTTTATATTGTTTTGCCAGAAGAGTGCCTTGGACTCTCCCCTTTTTTTATATCTTCCTGTAGGCCTATAAGGCAAGGATACTTAACTGTACTTTTCTTAAGTATATCTCAATCAAAAGATTAAGTACAAGTATAAGCCAAGTATACTTAGACTTTTCTGTATAAGCCAAGTATACTTAAGTATATATCTGATAAGTACATAGTAAACTGAAAGTATACTCTCTTATTTTATGTTTAAAATAAGTATACTAATAGCACACTTGAATAGACTCCTATTTGGTAAGGGATAGTAGAGGCAACAGGGAATATGACAAAATGAATCTAAATATCAAAAAATGAATTGCACTGTCTGTCCTTTAGTTTAATTGAAAAATTAATGCATTAAAGTGTGACATGACATCATAGGTTTGAAAATGAATGCGATCCTGAAATCGCATGTATGTTGTCTTCTACATTTTTCATATAGAAAAGCAGAAGAGCTGTCATGATCTGCTCTGTCTTTTCTCTGTTTTTCCTACAGGCTTTACCACAGTGGCCTTACCCAAACTAATCGCTCGCTACTGGTGGAACGATGGGAGTCTTGGCTTTCACACTTGCCTTTTCCAAGAACACATGATCCACTATTTTGGCTCCTTGAACTCCCTGATTTTACTCACTATGGCCCTGGACCGATATCTGGCAATCTGTTTTCCTCTCAGGTGACAAAAAAAAAGAAGCAATTTGATTAGTCTCAACTCTCTAAATCCTGGAATAAAAACAAATGATTCCCTTTTTTCTTCTTTCTACCTCCCATCCTCTCCTCAGATACCCGATGTGGATGACCAACACAACCATGACAGGCCTCACGCTCTTCTGCTGGGTGGTGGCACACATCTTTCCTGGCATCAGCACCATCAACTTTACTATGATGCCGTTCTGTGGGCCCAATCAGATCATACATGCCTTCTGCGACACCATGTCTCTTACACCTCTAGTGTGCGGGGACCCCAGCCGACAATTCAACGAAGCCTTTGCTGGAGCGATGTTCATTCTTTATGTCCCTCTAGCCTTCATCATCATCTCCTACGTTTGTATCATCATCTCAGTATTGCGCATGGCCAGTGGACAGGTGAGGTTCACCTCTTTCTATCCTAAAATGATGGTGTTATTATCTCGTGCATTTGTCAGATTAAAGATGGGGTAGGTAGTTTTTTTTTTGTAGAACGCTGCGACGTCGCTAGTAGTGTGACTACGGTTTAACGCTTCATCGATAGTAGCTCGCTAGGGCCTCAAATCACAGAATGTCATCTCAAAGGGCTTTACAGGCCACAAGTTTGCAAAGAAAAACAGGACGGTAGTTCTCATAGAATTGCCTCTATATAACGGGATCACAGTCACAATCGGGATGATGTTTGAAAAGAATGACTAGTACTCGTACAGGTTACTGTATGAAGCGCGTGCATATGCCCGTGCTCGTCTGGTGGGAGGGGCTTATGACAGAGACGCCAAAAATAATGTGCCTACCCCAGTTTTAAGCTTTCTTTCTTTTAACCTTATTATCAATAAGTCCTTTTAACCCCACTGTTGTCCTCAGGGCAGAATGAAGACCTTCTCGACCTGTGCCACCCAGGGCTGTATCATTTCTATCTACTACATACCACGCTTCTTCGTCTACTCCACACCTTTCTTTCCTAACCTGACAATGACCCCCGACAAGCGTATAGTCACCACCCTCTTCTACAGTCTCTTCCCTCCGCTGATCAACCCGTTCATCTACTGTCTGAGAACCAAGGAGATCAAGCAAATATTCACCCGCTGGCTCCAGAGACAAAAGCGCGTCACCCCTTCAAAGTCTGGCAAAATTGTCGCCGTCACCAAGTGATCCGTTATTTTGTTGTTAATAAATGCTTGCATGATAGTCTATATGGTAATATACAGTACATGGAAAGAGGTTAAATAGACTGTTTGATTATACGAAAAAGAAAAGTTTTAGTGGGAAAACCAAGACATAAATCCGTGTTCTCTCTTTTTGTCCTGCTTTCACTCTAACTGTACGTGTAACAGTAGTGTTTTCATCCCAAAATACAAAGCCATTCTGCATTCAGGTCAATTCTTTGTGTTTAAAATATAAATAAATGTTGAGATGTGCTATACAGTTGGAAGAGGGTGAAAGTTTGGGATTTTTTTTGGACTCATAGTCACAGATGACATCATCGACATAGTTTGAAGGACCATCTTCCCTGAGTCATCATTTTGCAGCAAAACATGACAGCTGTGGTTGGGCATGTTGTAAGAGACAGACAATATTTCCATCCTCTTATAAATGAAAAACACACAGAAAGAAACTGCACACATATATATTAGATATGGGCTTTCAAAACCAAAATAACAGAAAGTAGATTTCTAAATATTGCACAAAATAGAAACAAAAAAGGATAAAGATTGACAGCTATTTATGGAGGAAAAATAGAAATAACATTTAGTGTACCATATAATAAACTAATCCACACTTATGGCCTTTGAGTATTTAAACACAACATGTTACAGCTGTTTGACTTTGCACCGCTGAATGGTGAGTGAATTTCATTTAAGAAATTATGAATATTATTATGGCGACAGAACCTCGGTGAAGCTGTGATTATGGAAAGGGTTAAAGTCCTGAAATAAGCAATACTATTGCAGGAAATGTGATTTCATAGACTTTTACATTTTAAAATAGGGCAATGCATTCTCACTTCACAGTTCATCCAAATATTATTTGATCATTTTCAACAGAAATATGTGGAATTGGGCACAGGGGATGGAGAAATCTCTTACTATAGTCCACCCATGTTATTCTCTAAATGTGAATTTAACTTCTATGCAGGGTTATTTCAAGGTTCCCTGAATATTTCTAAAGGAAAAGAGTGAGTCAGTGAAAAACACACATACATAATTGGACAACATGAAGCTGTAATGCTGTAAAAAGGACCACCTTATTCCAATGAGAAATTGAGTAATCTAAAGTTACAATTGAAGCAAACATTATAGCGAGACTGCAAAACACAAGATAGATTATATATTGAGTATTAAATAGCATCACCAAAGCTATAATAAATGCAATAAAGGAGGATAATCAATGTTCTTGGAGAAATAAAACATGTAATAAGCTTTAAAGGTCAAACTAAAAATTACACTTTATATGCTACTTGGTGGAAGATTTCATCCAAAGCACCCTCTACTGTGCATGTACGGCACTGGTGGTTATTAAAGTTGTTATATAGGTATTTTGCCAGAAGATGGCAACATCCTCAAACCTTACAGCGACCTGTTATGTGTCACACACTGAGCTAAAAAAAATCACATTTTGCCATGCTGTTCGGCTTATGTTTGGTGGATGTTAACCCATAATTATATTCCTGCCTATATAATCCATCCAAACATGAGTAATGAGTGTAGCTTTATGAAAGGGATTTCCCCATACAAGCCCATCATGACTGTCCTATTCATTCCACACCGTGTTGTTGTAGTCAGACGCATGCAGTCATATCAGTTTTATTAATGTTTATTTAAATCTCACTGTTGTAAATGTCACATATATTTACTGCAAACTGTTTACTCATACAGACACCTTTCGAAACACTAACTGAAAGAGACTGGTGTATTGTTCAGACGCCACGCAGCAGCATGAGTGGTTTTAATGTCACGCAAACATAATGTGCAGCTCTGAGTGGTACTACTGTAAACCACAATCCTCTCTGTCTGCACCCTGACTCTTTATACAGTATGCATGCATGTGTGTGTAAATACCAGAAGAATGGTTGTATTCATGTCAGTGTGTGTGGACACAGCATGACTGCAAGGAGGAGAGGAGGGAGGGATGAAAACAGGAAGGCAACAGAAGTCCAGTCATCATTTTTAAAGAGGACCTATTGTGCTTTTTTCCCCTTTCCTTTAGTGTGTTATAAAGATTTTTTTGTGCATGTAAAAGGTCTGCAAAGTTACAAAGTCCACGCCAAAGGGAGTCAAGCCTGGTTTATGGTCGCCATAGTGAAGCCGGCGCGAGGTGTGCGCGCGCCAAAGAATTACGTCATCGCGGCTTTCACTCGTTGACTTCTTGAATATGCACAGAATATTTGGTTTTTATGCCCCCCTGGTGTTTCGGAGCATATTGCAACGAACAATGCGTTGAATATAAACGCCTCTTTGCATGCTTGTAGCACGTGCGCCATCTACAGAGGCCCCCTTGAGTATAAAAAAAAGCTTTACTCTCCCAAAACGGAAACACTGCTCCTAAAACACCTTGCTTGAAGTCCTGCCTTTTTCTTCCGTAACATGGTGATGTCATTAAGTAACACATTTGCATGATGGCTAGTTTGGCACGCCCTCGAACAAAGCTAGTTAGAGCAGAGTCCAACGAGTTTGTTTCAGTTGACCAATCACAACAGAGTGGGCCAGCTGACCAATCAGAGTAGACTGGGGGAGGAGCTCAAACAGAGCGTTTCAGACAGAGGGTGAAAAGAAGTGCTGCAGCACAGCCTGTATGAGAAAAATAAAGCGTTTTTTGAACATTAAAGCATGTAAACATGATCTTGTAGAAACCCAAAATACAAGTATGAACCTGAAAATAAGCATAATAAGTCTTCTTTAAATAACTTCATCAGAACTCCCCTCATACCATGCTGCCAAACTTATATTCTAAGACTTTCATTTTATATTTCTTTAATTTAAAACTGTTCCCACAGTAATGTGAGATCTTGTTGGTTCAGTGTGTCATTATTAGCTGGGGCAAACCCATCTGGAGATGACAGGTTGAACTGTACTGTGTGTTCTTCCTGCTGCACTTTGGCCCACTGATTGTTGTGCAAACTGGACAAGTGACTCAACAGCATCACATGGCTGTCACAGAAAAAAATGATGCATTTTAGATTAATCCTTTCTTGCATTATTACTTTATCATCTTTATGGGACAATCTCTTCCTCTTTAGACAATGATCAACTCACCACTGATTCTCTCTCATGTAAATTGACTGTCAACAAGTCTTAACTGACAAGGAACTATTTCAACTATGAGTTGACTTTAAGGTGGCATTACAAGTGCTAATCAAGAGACTAAACACATTCCTACACACAGTGCTGCACAGAACGGTACATTTACTACTATTTAGTTCTACTTAGGTGCAGTGTTGAGTTGCTTCTACTTTGCTTGAGTGTTTTTTTAAGCTTATTTATACTTGCACTCCTTTAGATTTCAGCTGTACCTTTTACACCACTACATTTATCTGACAGCTACTTTACAGATTCCTAATTTACACACAACACATATGATAATCTTCTACAGTGGTGGAAAAACTATTCAGATTCTTTACTAAAGTAAATGTACTAATACAACATTTAAAAGTACCTGCAAGTAAAATATACTTCCTGCTAAATTCTTGTCAAGTAAAAGTACAGAAGTATTATTAGCAAAATGTACTTCATCAAAATTAAAAGTGCTCATTCTGCAGAAAAATGACCCTTATCTGTTATTTTACTAAGTAAAAAAAGGTAGCATAAAATGAAAACAAGTACAAATACCTCTAAAAAATGTACTTAAGTACAGTACTTGAGTATTTACTTTGTTACATTTTCACCACTAATCGTATAACAGATGGTGTATTGTTATAGCTATACCCAGCAGCTATCAGATCCCTGGTTCCTATAGACGTGAGAGAAAGGAGAACCAAAATCATTAAGTAACCCTCATCACCACATATTCTGTGGTATAAATAACAAAAAGTACATAAAGTAGCTCCACCTCAACCAGGTACACCGAAATGCTGCTTACATGTTCGTACATAAATAATAATAAATAAATAAAATGAATGTAATATATGATAATATACTACTCTAAAAGAGTCATTTTGCATAGTGAGTATTTTACTTTTAGTACGGTTTACTGACTACACTTGTGAGTATTTTTACAATGTAGTGCTACTTTAAAGTGGCAGTAGGCAGTATATTTTTGGCATAATTGTGCATAAATTCCATAATAACCTTTCAGCATATTGTAATTCAAGTGTTCTGAGAGAAAACTAGACTTCTGCACCTCGTCATGGCTCTGTTTTCAGGCTTTCAAAAATCTTCCTTCACCCGATTTCACAATGGCGGCAGACCTCAGATCAGCTCTTACTGCTTGTTTTCCTCCGGTCTGTGAAATCTTGCAGATGCCGTTAGGAGCACCGGAGGACACAGAGGCACGTGATTTTTTTTCAGGTTACCCATTTCATGTACTACTGTCACGATATAGAGGCCGTTTGAGAAAAAAAGTACTTTTTTTTAATCATATTTGCGCCAATCTCGCCTATACTTCAGCTTTATTTTAAGAAAAGAATCCAAGTACTTCATTCATAACTTCAAATGAACTGTGTCAACTGCATCACTGGTCAATAACTCGAACCGTAGCTATCTGGGTTTTTACGTGTGTGTAAAGTTAAAAGCACCCCTAATATGAACTCTTTCCTGACCCAATCGGCTGACAGTTTCCCAGCAGACTAACAAGAATAATTTCAGAAGAAATACTTCACAATCCACCTCCACGTAGTCGTCATGTAGTTGAACATTTGTTGAGTCAGCTAAAAATGGCTGATTTAGAGGTCTGTTGACAGTCAGGTGATTGTCAACAGCAGGCTGTCAAAAATCAGGTGATGCTGGGGAGTTTTACGGTTCAAGTCACGACAAAAGCCATTGCACTTCAATAACCTTTATTTAGTTTACAGATGTATTCCATTTCGAAGTCTGGAGGGGGGGAGAGGGAGCATTAGTGCTATTTACAATTGGTTTGAAAACGTTTATCTCTGTACAGATTTGAACCCTGATCAATATAAACAATATTTTTTTTTTTTAAGACCTAGTGCTGTTACAAAGCAATTCTTTTAAAGCAAAAAACCACAAAGAAAATAAAGATTACATTAAATTATAAACAAATGAAAAAAAAATGATAATAAAAGAGCACAAAAAGAAAGAAAATAGAAATACAGTCTGTTGATGATTAGGGAGGCTTTGCTGCTGTTAAGCACAAGACATTGTCAGCGAGTGACTGTGAACTGGCTAGAAGCTAACCGTAGACACAATCATAGACTAAACACCGATATACTGTATATCAACAAGATCTAGAGTCATCATGTTCTATAGAAGATTCATATTAAATATATTCTACACGTTACCTTGGTTTTGGAACATTACTCCCATTGGAAAAATATAAAATAAAACAATAATATACATTTTTTTTTATTAATCTGATGAAGGAGCACATGCTTCGGTTGTGCAAAATGGACTTATTAATGCAGAGAGAGAGAGAGAGAGAGAATTAAGGAGAAGCGAATTAAGACAAATAAGGGACATTTTTCATTCCGAGTTAATTTCCCCGCTTGGACAGCAATTTGTCAGAGCGATCCTTCGCAACACTGTTTTTAAAAAAAGGAGCACAATGAGCCTTTCCTCGAAGAGAGAGAGAGAGAGGGGAGAGGGATGGTGTATCAGGGAGGGAAGAAAACTGACGTTTTTATTAATCACAACACTGGTCGGTCAGTATAATATGCGCGGACTGTCAAAATACAGTCACAAATGTCATCAAATAACCAAAACAACACTTGGTTGTTTGTCTATTTGTGTGTCTGTTAGGCTTCGTTTGGCTAAGAATGTGACGACTGAAAAGAGCAGGACGTGTTCGGTCTCTACGGCGCTCTGCAGACACAAAGGAATCATTTCTCTCTTGTGACCTTTAAGGGCACATGCAGAGGAGGGCAGTAAAAAGGACACAGGTGTGTTTTCTATATATATTTATATATATATATATATGTGTGTGTGTGTGTGTGTGTCCTGGTTTGAGTTGTCTGATCAGGCACGTCTAAGCTTCGTCTGCTGCACCGAGGGAGATCACACAAGCACATATGGTTGGTAGACAGGATGTCATAGTGTGTGTTGGTATGTTGGCGAGTTCCTAGTGGTTAAAATGTCTCAGCGGTCCGTATGAGAAAACAAGGCCACACACACACAAACTTGGGCACTGCATTACTATGACAACCAGCTAGAATGAGGAGCTTTTTAACAGACCTGCTGAGGATGGTTACGGTGTGTATTGTCTATTTTATGTGTGTGTGTGTGTGTGTGTGTGTGTGTGTGGCAGAAGGCTTAAAAAGGTGTGCATTAAGAAAAAAAAAAAAAGAAAACACATGCAAATCCAGTTCCTTCCACTAATTTTCAGTTATGACAACAAATCAAGTACAACAAAGGAATCAACTCTATCATTTAATCAATTTCCTGCTCCCAACTCTGTGTCCTGAATCAGCTCGAGCCTGATGTCTTTCTCTATATGTGAGAGAGTGTGAGAGAGAGAGAGAGAGAAAGAGAGAGAGGGGAGGAAAAAAAGAAAAATAGAAGTGTGTGTGTGTGTTTGTCTGTATGCATATCCGCATTGTGGACAGACTCCAGGACAGGGGGACAGGCTCATTAGGTCCAGGATGCGAAGAACGGATGAGAAGGATGGAGGGCCGGCGGCGGTGGTGTGTATTTACAGAATGACACAGCAGTTACTCTCCCCGGTCTTCTCTCTATTCCTCTGACCTGACAACACACACACACACAACACACACACACACACATCATCGACAGTCAGACAAGGTCATCATCCGACAAGGTCTTATCTTGGCCAATCAAATACATGCAAGCACACATTCCTGGTAAAACAATGTTTACCCCGCGATTGTTGCAATGAAAGATAAAATCCTGTCTCACAGAATCATAAACCACTGTGCAGCATTTTGGTGTCAGATAAGCCTTCAAACTTGTGAATCTGTGACTCAAAACTGGACCTCCTGGTTTGTATTTCATGTCTCACTGATACCTGGAGCAACACACCCACTCACTTAGTTTCGCTGTTACTAAGGCGGTTTCATAAAAACAAAGACTGATGACTAAAAACTCCACCAAAGAACCTCCAGGTAATCTCAAGGATTAAAAGCTGTGCTTCTATTTTAGTAGTCATGACGCCAGCCGACATCATCACTTCCTTGCCACTGACAAAAGGAGGGAAGACATGGCTCTATTTGTGGCGTAATAACAGTGTTGCGGAGCGAGAAATGTGTTTTTTTCCAGACCGCAGTAACCACTTGAAAAACACACACATTGACTCGGTTCTCTGCAGAAGAAAACCTGTGTGTTGTGGGAGAACAATGACAAGGCAAAGTTCAGTTATGATGTATGGATAAATAAATAGGCCACACACACACTATATATAGTATATATATATACCAATTTATTTTTATTTTTATGAGGTTGTAGCGGGCTCAGTTTTAAAGCTAGTGAAGATACTGACATCATATGAAACTAAAAATCCTAAGGAATTCATTGGTACCAAGCATGTCATACTAGCTCGTCGTGAAGGAGGTTAAATAACGCTCGGAACTTGTGCTAAATTTTGGTGAAGAAAAGCTGTCATGCCCATTTTCAAAAGGGGTCCCTTGACCTCTGACCTCAAGATGCCATGTTATGATTTGAGCATATTTTATTTTATTTTTATTTTATTTTATTTAAATGCAGTACCTGTGAGGGTTTCTGGACAATATTTGTCTTTGTTTTGTGTATTTAATTGATTTCCAATATTAAAAAAAATATATACATACATTTGCATAAAGCATGCATATTTGTCACGATTAATTATGGACAATCATGCCATTAATTGTGATTAAATATTTGAATCAATTGAACCGGACAGACATGATATTATACTATCTATACATATATATTTTATTTTAGTATTTGTTTATATATATATATATATATATATATATAATAGCTGAACTTTGCCTTGTAATTTTTACTCCACAAGACAGGTTTTTTTCTGTAGAGTTAATTCTTTATTTAACCTTATCTTACCTTGCACTTATTTAACCCAGAATGCGTAGCAAATTCAGGATAGTCGATAACTGGAGCGCTTTGTGCAACCTTAGATGTCCCTCTGAACTCTTGACTATTTGTTAGGTTGAAATCAGCCCCTAGTCTCTACATACAATCACTTTGGACTACACGGTCACAAAAAGGAGACCTGTCACCTAATATGATTTATATCAGCTGTATGTATTCTACACAATGTGCTGTATCTTGGGGATACACTTTAGGGAGCCAATTATTTGCACCAGTGGCTGTTTCTAAAACAGAAGCCATGTGTAGAGATAAATAATGGCCGGGAGCAGAACGTTTAAAGTTGTTCAGCGTGTGAAAAGGCCCGCTGAAAGGAAAGAAGGGCTGGTTACCTTGGGAATTTGGCTCAGGCAAAGTCTCTCTGGCAACTAAATGCATCACTGTGGTCTTCCCCAAGGGCAGTTTGAGAGCTAGCGGGGAAGAAGAGAGAGAGGCAGACGGAGAGAGTTAGACAGGATGCAAAGGTTATTCAGTGAGCTACAGCATATCGGTCTTTACAAAGTTATTCACTATCAGTATCATCTAACAGCTTTCTGAGATCATACTACGCTGGAAAGAGATGAGCTACAAACTACGTTTAAGAACCTTCATCAAATAATAAACCATGACTCAGGCTGTTGCATCATAAGATCTTGCAGGTGAGGAAAAGGCCTGAAATGGCCAAGAATGTAATCCTTTATGTAAAGCAAATCAGTTATTTCACACAGTCTGATCGGCTGTTCCTAAAAGTCAAATGTCTCTTTTTCCCCCGAGTAGCTGAATGGGACCATAATTTACTAAATAAACATCATGCTGTGTTGAAGAAGACTTGAAACTATAGCGATTAAGACCATAAACTCATGTTTACAATGTTTACTGAGGTAATAAATCAAGTGGGAAGTAGGCTCATTTTCTCATAGACTTCTATACAATCAGACTTCTTTTTGCAACCAGAGGAGTCGCCCCCTGCTGGCTGTTAGAAAGAATGCAAGTTTAAGGCACTTCAGCATGCAGCAGCAATGCTCAAAAGTAGTATTTTTCACTTTACAAGATATTCAAGCTGCATTGTCTAAAAACAAGTCCCTATATCTCAGTGAAATGTTACTTGTTAGGACATGTTGTGTCTTATATTATGAGATTTTATGAGCTATATGAGCCTATTCATTAGACAAATATACTTAGTAAGATGTGGGTGGTGTCTATATGTTTGCATTTCAAAACCACTGGGACTTTTGACTCTCCTTTAAGAGGATTGTAAGCGTGCAAACACATTAAACCAACGATAAGGGAATTATCAGATAGATGGCAGTAATGGGATGAGTGTAAAAGGGTTAGGGACGGCCGTAAACACCGGCCAAATCAAAATTGGGTTAAGTAGACTAAAGAGCCTAAAAGGCAGGGAGAAGTGAAGTAGGCTGCCATCCTCTCTTTCATTTTCACGCCCCCCACCCCTCCCTTCCCATCTCTTCTTTGTGCTGCTCGAGGTCTACTCTAACGCCAGTCTTGCCCCCTTCCTGACCAGTCCCTTTCCCTTCTTTTTCTGTATTTCCTCTCTCCGCCCTCTCTCCGTCAAAGCAGGCTTGTCCGGAGCACTGAGGTACCTCTGTTCTGCGGCTCGGGTAAAAAGATGAGAACAGCAAAGAACTTTCCAGCAACACACTGCTGTGATTTTGTGTGCATGTCTATGAGCACATAAGGGTTTTTTTTTTTTGGGAGGTGTACTTTCTGTGTTTTCTCACCTCCTAGTGTTACGTTGCCGTGTAGAAACCGGCCCTGGTAGATCAGCCTCAGGATGTTAGGACTGCTGACCTGCTCTTCCTCCCAGTCTGAAAGAAAAAAAGGGGCAGAGGCACATGGGATTAGAGAGAGTTAAATGGAAACATCGATATGGAGAAAAACAGAAGATGAGCGTTCCTGCGAATCTCTTCTTTATTTTCTTCCTTCATTGTCATTGAAAGTTTGTAATTCTTTTTGTCTAAATTGCCACATTGTTTGACCTCTTTCCCATAAAATATCATCAGTGTATACAGTGGAAACCGCTTATAGTGATCACGGTTACACTGATCAACCGCTTATATGGATAAAAAGCTTGGGGCAGAATCATTCCTATACAAACGTTGTTTAAATAATTTGCTTCTAGTAATCAAGTAGTCCGCTTACAGTGTTCATTTTGGGTCTTTTCATACGTGAAAACATGGAAAAGCATTTTAAAACTATGTTAGACTAACATTAATTGAATTTTTGTTTTGTTTTTTTTTACTTTACTCTCTTGACACTTTGCCTCGCGGACCATCTGCTTTCCGGCAAGACACCTGTGCTGCGTGCACATTGATATCATAACGGGAAAAAAAGAGTTATTTTATTTGAATGAAAAATGAATGTGCACGGTTGAAGCCGCCCTCGTCAAGTGGATTGATAATGCCTGGTCTCGTAATGCCCCCCAAAGTGAAACTCTGCCGACCGGTTACGTGGCACCGCAGCACCGGCGCCCGTCTCCCTCCACGCCGCTACCGAGTGAGAGAACGAAGAGCCCCAGCAAAGGGGACGCCGTTCTGCATGCACGCTCGCGCTGCCAGAAACGGCAATACCTCACCCTCGGTGAGGGAAAAGGCAGAAGAATTGACAGCAAGCCAGTAAATAGCGAAGCGGCCCATCTCATAATTTCATGTAATAAATATACAAATGTCAAATTAGATGTAAATCGGCATTAAAAAATGATGCACAACAACAAAAATGTGGTTATAATAATCACCCGCTTACACTGATCAACTGGAACTGGAGGTTTAACAACATTTCGCAACCTTTTTTATTGCTACCAGAGGTTGAATATGCTTTAAAAAAACCACAATAAACAAAGTCAGTTTCTTATTGAGCATTGCTAATGAAGGTTCCCAGACTCTGTAATTTGTGTGTAGTTTTGTAATTAGTAAATAGAAAAGGACACAAAGAATTTAATTGTTAAGAGGCTCTGACTAAATTCAGCGGATCGAATTTGAATTTTAAACTACTGTGTTAGTCCCGTTCTGCGTCGTCAATATAAAATACTGTAAACAGTGTAGTGGAAAGAAATCAGTCATTGCATGGTGAAAGAAAGAGACCACACACAACCGCACTGAAGCTATTTTAAGACATTTAGGACCTTTATCTTAGATCGTTATATGCAGAATGTATAATATGTGGGCTTTGTGGGATGCACTACAGAGTGTGAGAAAGAAGGAAAGCAAAGGAAGAACGCGAGGTGTGGCTCGGGAAGAGCTACAGACAAAAGTGAAGGCATTAAATGAGAGAGAAAACAAGTAGGGGGGGGGGGAGTCGCACGGCAGCAGCGTCTGGCCGCCAGATGTTTGTCTCCAGCTAAGCGGAGGGTGTTGGTGCTGACTGAGTGGCTGCTCTGGGTCTCACAGGGTTCAGATCTGTTGTCTGGGAGGAACACTGTGGGCGCTTCCAAAACCTGACAGATTCCTCCTTGAGTTTTCCTTTCAGCCCCGAGTCCATCATTATAATTCATAGTTTTTTCATGCACTGTGGGCTTCTCCGAAACTGGACTACATTTCACAGCACCGTGGGAAAAGGTGTTCAGATTTGAAGGTGCTGCAAGGTCGGCACATCGGAATGAATTCTAACACTGGCTGGTGGAGCCGCAGTTAGGAAGTGGGTGTATTACAGAAAGGAGGAAGCTGTGCTGTGATCCCACATTCCTGTATGTAATGATAATCAGGCTGAAAGGAGGAGCGCACTCTAATTACGCTACACCAAAGATCCCACACTGCTATATGGACCTACATGTAAGTAATTAGCACCGGGGTTGAATGTGATCTCGGCTCTCTGGATGCACAGTTTAACTCCTCAGCTGCCTTTAGCTTTGTACTAGAAAATACAGCCAAGATAAGTCAGATCACCTGAGTGCATTAGCAGCTTATGCAAACACTCTGCAGCTGTGCATATGCAATAATGTGACTTCTTACAAAATAAGTATGTTTACCTAAACCCCACATACCAAAATCTGATCACTTGAATCAGTTTTGGACAATCCAAATAGTCTGACAATATTAAAAGCCCTGACAAAGAAGACCAAGTGGTCAAAACATTTTGAGTTTTTTAATGATTTAGCCACTAAAATAAAGTTTTTTTTAATATTTCCTTCATCGTTGCAACTTGTTCTAATGTTTTAGAGTGCCTGGATTGCCTTACTGTTTAGAGTGACAATGAATTTTGAAGATGTGTGTTGGCATTTGAATTTGATGGTGAGACTTGAGTCACAAATAAACCAGCGTGAAGAAAAAGAAATCGCCTCGGGATGATTTTATTGGCTTTACCTTGAGACTACGCATGCAGATGTAACCGCCGCTACATCTTCCCAGTAACAATCACTGAAGTGATCTCAATGGAGCTACTCACCCATCGGCCAGTTGTCATAGACGTGTTTGGCGATGTCCGCTGCCGAGTCATTGGGCGAGAAGAGGAACTCTTTCGTCTTCCCGCTGACTAAAATAAGCCGCAGGTTTATCTGCAACACAGATTTAAAAAAAAAAAAAAGGGACATTAGAGCTGTATGTGAGAAACATCAAATGGAACATAACACAAGCTCCCATATGTTGAATCAGGAAGCACACAAAGTGAAGTAATTTAATAGGAAACAGGAGAAGGATATGAAGACCCTGAGCTGAGGAGTGTCCTTCCGCAGGATTATCTCCCATCTGTCTCTCCAGCTTCCTCCTCACTTTTCTCTCATCCCTCCAAACTCTCTGTTTCTTTTGTCTTTGGTTCACAACTCTGTCCCTTCTGGCAGTTTGTCACCTTTTCACCTTCTTTACCGTTCGCCAGCCAGATGCTTTTCCTTATTCCTTTGTCTGGAGTTGTATAATAGTTTGAGCCTATACTTTATTATATGATATCCCTCATGAGACTTCGACTTTACTCATTTAACTCCACCTTAGAGGCACTATGCATATTTTGTCGACTACCTGGTTTTGTCCATTTATACTCTGCATTTTTCAATTACTTTTTCATTGCTATTTTTTTTTTTTAGATTTTGTAAAGCGTTTTTAACGGTTAATTTCCACTATTAAAACTCTCCTGGCTTGCAGGCGTAAGGTAAATTTAGATTGTTATCACTTATGAATGAGACTGTTGGTATCGTTGTAATTTCAACACAAGCAAAGTTGACACAAAACACGAACAATTAGCTGGAATACTAAAGGCTGTTAAAATGTGCAACCTGCCCCGAATAGCTTATCCCACTAGTCAGTGGTGACAGCCAAGTAGAAGAATAATAAATGACTAATAGTGTGAGACTCTTGTTAACAGAGAGCGAGTTCCTGTCGGCTACTGAACAGCACCGCCAGAGCAGGTAGGGAAATGTCATTATGGGGACTACTACATGATTTATAAGGTGGGGATAGACTTTAAGATTATTTACACTAAGGCTGCAACTAACCATTATTTGCATTGTTGATTAATCTGTCGATTATTAATTAACCTGTTAGCTGTTTGGTCTATAAAATGTCAGAAAATGGTGCAACCTGTCGATCCCAAAACCCAAGATGACGTCCTAAAATGTCTTGTTTTGTCCACAACACAAAGATATTAAGTTTACTGTCATACAAGAGTAAAGAAACCAGAAAATATTCACATTTAACAAGCTGGAATCAGAGAATTTGACTTTTTTATCTTAAGAAATTACTCAAACCGATTCATGATTATCAAAATAGTTGGCAATTCATTTGATAGTTGACAACTAATCGATTAATCTTTGCAGCTCTAATTAAGATTACTGAAACATGCAACAGTGAGAAAACAGCACAAAGTGAACGATAGAGAAAATATAGAGGACAACAACCTGCTGGCAGTGGTAGAATATGGTCAAAATCCCCCCCAAAGCATGATAGAAAACTAATTCTCACACATTCCTGTATCAAAACAGAAATGGACATCCATCAGTAACTGAAGGTGGTTGGAGAGACGAGGGCAACCAGGGACTGTAAACTCTTCAGTGAGAGCTGGACCTGAATGAACTTCAGCTTAGCTGTGGCTGTATACTGATTCCTGTTGGACTGGATTATTCACACTCAAAGCAGTCCAACAGGATTCAGTATTTTTATAGGACTCTTTCACATTTTATAGGACTCTTTTTTTTAGATTAGGTGAAAATAACACATTTGTACTGCCCCAAACTGCATGTGATTATCATAAAGTAGGCATGTCACATTTTCATTCACATATCTTGAGGTCAGAGGTCAAGGGACCCCTTTGAAAATAGCCATGCCAGTTTTTCCTCGCCAAGATTTTGCATACATTTGGAGTGTTATTTAGCCTCCTTCACGACGAGCTAGTATGACATGGTTGGTACCAATGGATTCCTTAGGTTTTCTAGTTTCACATGATACCAGTATTCACTCTAGCTTTAAAACTGAGCCCACTACAACCTCCGAAATACAAAATAGCAGCCGCGTCCGTCGGTGGATTTTAAAGAAGTGAATAAAAAAATCTATACAGCGTTTTGGAGAATCAATACAGCATCGCAAAACATAATACCGCGATACTCGTGTGTATCAATATTTTGCTACACCCCTTCAATTTCACCGATTCCTCTCTGTTTTCCTACAGTTATTGTATTATTATTTCTCACACTTCATAATGTTAATGGTCCTGACGAATGAACGATGAGCAGCGACACACACTGTATGAGTATTAACACCATCTGAATTTCCAAATTAATCCAATCAATTGTCACGTGCAAATCATAACAATAATCAACCTAACAATCATAATATGTGTGTCACCGCCTTTATTCACTGTGCTACCCTCCTTGTCTAAAATGTCACCTTAAGCATGCCAACGATTAAACAAGACAAAGAGACAAATTCCTTGTTTACATTTCATCGGTGTGACTTTGCTGGAAATAATCATACGACAGGTCCAGATGTGCGTTGATGAAGTCACCCAAAAGCAGAAGTGCACTGAACACAGTGTGTAGCTTTGCATTTTAAAGCCACTGATTTGCATATCAATGGCTGATGCAGATTAGAGGTTATCTGTTAACTGGCATGATGTGTATTTAGCAGCAGTACAGTATGCCTTTAAGAGCCAGAGTAAAGGTCCGTGGTGTGCGTTTGACTTTGCTTTCTATATTTGTGTGTGTCTAGCCTGCAGTGTACGCATGGCACAAGCACGTGTCATTGTTTCTGGTGTGTTTCCATGTGCCGAGCGTCTGTTAGGCCTCAATACACAACCCCTGCCTCACCAAAACCCACTCTGTTGAGCGACACACACACACGCACGCGCACTCGCACTCGCACTCGCACACAGAGCTGGCTGCAGTGATGTAACAGAGCTAACACCAACGGATTGAAACAGACATCTCTGTAAGCACGTTATCAAATCAGCTTATAGGTTTAAGAATGGAAGAGCCATACAGTAAGAGACATATACACTCACATACATATATACAAAACAACACATACAGCAACAAAAGACGCGTTTGACCTCAACATTGACCCCAAAAACGTTCATATATACAAGAGTAAAGCTGCTTCTAAGAGATCGGTTTTGAGCTTCAACTAGGGCTGCAACTAATGACTATTTTGATAATAATAAATAAATAATCTATTGATTATTGAAACGAATAATAATCGACTATTCTGATTTTGAATCGCACAATTACTCAATGGCTCTTATTTAGTATCAGCTTTTAAATGTATCTTTTACGTTGTTTTAGGCATTTGCTAAGTACCAATAGAGGCAAAAAGGAGGATGAATACTTATGAATGAATATGAACTTTCCTGCTGACACGATTGTCATGAGCCAGGAGTTTTTTTTGGTCATGATCGGTGCTGCCATCGCGTTTATGCGCTTCATTTCACTCCAGTAAGCGTTGTCACTACCACTACTGATTTAGTCATCAATTTTTGTCGGCAACGACGAGTACTCATTGAACCCCTAGTTTCAACTACGCAAATGAGACACAGATCATAAAGTGAGAATCTATTGGTGAGTGACTGGCCGAATGGGAAACGTAAGTTATTACATCTGCTGACAGTTTCTTTTTTAAGACAAACGACATCTGATACAAGAACCACAGAGGAAGCCCCTTTGCATAAGCAAGGTCTTACTCCATCCTGGTTGAACACCTGGTCGTTACCATGGTGTCACCATGGCGACAGCCAGTGGTGGGTGGCTTAACCTGATAACACCTACGAGAGAGCTTTTCCCCCTCCTCCCTTCTCCTTCCTGCCCATTTCTTACAGTGTCACATCATATTGTCTTCCTCTCCTTGCAGCAATGTCCGCATCCCCCCCTACTCCTCCTCCCTCGCTCTGTCTGTTTCACTCTGTCTCTCTCCCCCACTCTGTCAATCTCTCGCTCTGCACAGCGTACAGTGGAGGAATGTACAAGGCCAGAATAACAAGAGGTACTGAGCTATAGCTTCAATTAAACGATATAAACTCAGCCTTTCTCCTCTTATCATCAACCCACACTACTTTCATCTCTTCATTTGCTTCTCTCACCCTCTCCCTCCTTCTTTGCTTTCTCTGTTCTTGCAGGTCACTTTCTATTTTTTAATTTTTTTTACAGGTGACAAAGAAAGAGTAACCTACGTAATAGATGCAGATGCTTCCATGCGAGGTACAAAGGTCATTGGATGGTATCTCTATAAGTGAGCTGTCGCCGTCCATTTCCTTCTTTTTATTATTGTGATGCTGATTTGAACTGAATCAAGGGTCTTAACTCTGTCTTGCTCTTTTCCCTCTCCCTCCCCCCCCTCTCCCTAAGGGTCCCTGTGCCTTCTCCCTGGACTCTCTTCCGCAGAGGGGCTGATAATGAGGTTTCACAGCCAGCTCAAGGAAGTTTATTCAATTACCATCTATCCTCTGGAACGACTACAACAGCTCCAGGTATAGCAGTGTTTCATGCATAAACATAAATATACAGTACGTACACATATCTGCAGGCAAACAGTCAGTCACTCATGCATATTACAAGCAGTCTCTCTCTGAGCTGGAAGAACTGGAAGATAGCGAGCATCTCACTTCCCCCCTATGTATGTGAAAGTATTTGTAATGCTGAAACATCCCAGTGCAGCAGCAAGCAAGCATCTATTCCCGTCCACTTCTGGGTGAGAAAAAAATGAAATAAAGAAGCAGGCTGCTTGTGTATTGAAGTGGTGACACAGCTCCCTGCTTGTCAAGCCTCCACTGCAGACATTCAGACACACTACAATAATGTGACCCTGCTGCCAAGTAGTGCCATGGTGTAAACATGTGAAGTAAGCAAACCCTGCTTGGCTAAACACTGTTTGCCCACGGTGGAGAGCAGGAAATTCAATGCCATCTATAATTATTCCTCCCTGAGTACCACTCTCAACTCTTTCTCAAGGCAATAGTGTGTGTGTATATGTGTGTGTGTGTGTGTGTGTGTGTGTGGTTATATGTGCTTGTGTTTATAAGTGCATTAAAGAGTATTGCTGCTCTTTAGACCCTCTGCAGCAGTCAACAAATTATAGAGTGGGAAGCCTTCCTGTGGGAATATATTAGAGCAGCTTTATATGTAGTCTGTGCAGTAAGGTTAGCCGCTGCTGTCAGTGTGGATTCCTAACTGTATGAATGAGTTTAAGGGAGGAGGTCGGTGATTAGCCCGACTGGGGTCCGTTTAAAGCAAGCCAGCTGGATCCAGCAGCCTGCCTGCTTTAACTTGCCAATTAAATCTGCAGAAAATGTGACTGTAAACTGGAAGAATGTAGCTACGCAGCACTTTGAGAACACATGAATTATCAGCCCGCTGATTTCATTGATAATTACTTGTGGGGCTTTCCTTTCTGGCACGGCCGCCAAGCAAATTTAAATGAATAATAACAGCTACAAAATAGGAGACATAATAGGCTATGTTGCGGCTTGTTGGACAAAGTGTGAACAAACCGAAAGAAAAAAGAAGAAAAAAAGAGCAGCCTGAAAGACCCATTTTTTTAATTAGCCCAAAAACTGAGTAAATAAAACAGCTTTGCAAGCTCTTGGTGATTTTGCAAACACATAAAGAGCTACTGCAATTATTAGCCCCTATTAGCACACAAATTCTATCATGGAGCCATTGTTTTGTTTAATTAAAAACACACAGAAAAGGGTGTTTTTTTAGAGAATCACTGTAAAGTGATGGAACAGCAGGCTGAATGCAGCTTCACTTCCTCAGATGTTACAATAGCTCGCAGGCAGATAAACCCTTTTGATTTGTTAAATAGCCTCATTTTGAGTTCTACATATTTAATACAATATTATAAATAGTTTTTTTTTCCTTTGTGGGTGCATACACACAGACAGCAGTTACGTAACAGCGCTGATAGTGTGATATGAGAAACAAAGCCTAAGGCAAGGATTTGTATCAGTGTGTTGGTGAGTATATGTGAGTCTTACAGTGTTGGGGGTAGTGATTTACTGCAATCACATTTTAAGGGAATCTCTCAAACTTAGTTTTTCCTTCCTAGAAATGTGTTCACTTTAATATTTATTTCAGGACCTAACACATTAATAACTGGAGATAAACACACCATCTGAGACTACCAGCTCACTATTTCCATCCTGAGAAGGAGCAGAAATACAGTACATTACAGTACATGCAGAGGAGAGCATCTTCAAAACAAGACTCGGTCGTAAACCAAGTATATATCTGTGACGTGTCTGGTCAGTCTGTGAATTTGAGGCTAAATTGTTACACAAGCAGTCAGTAGTCATGTCTATAATGTTAAATCCAGTAATGGTACGTGTCCACAGCCTCTGTCCTTTTCCACGCTTCCAATTCATTGTCTGTGTAAGCAGTCGTGCAATGCATTCTGGTAGCGTGGCGAGAGGCGGGGTTGGCCGGTCCTCATTTGTATAAAGTTGAGGTCTAGGCTATTTTATGCAAATCAGGGGTGTCCGGACCTGCACGACTCGCCACCTCTGGAAACTCCCTATAGAAACCTTTAAACTAAGTGTTGTCGATCCCAAATCAAGACAGATTCAGCAACTGCATGGCGTATTTCTCGCATAAAATGTTTTCAGAAACACATTTCGGTGAGCTAGTTTCGTGATATAAGTAGAAGAAAGTTTCCAAACGAGCCGCCATATTGGTTCCGGTTTGAAAGCTGGGAGCAGCAGCCCACGAGCAAAGAACATATATTGATAATCTTTGCCACGAGGGAAAGCGTTCGTCCAAGTGCCTTGTGTCGCGTGGCAGCCAATCAAGCGTCCAATCCGAGCGAGGCGATCAATTGTGCAGGTTAGTGGCACCGCTGACACGCCACCCTGAAAACGTAAACAAAGGACTATTCTCGCCTTTTCATTTTGAAAGAGCAACGAGCCAATGAGGAAACTCCAACACTCGGCCGGCCAATTGTGTAACTTCATCACTGCGGTCCAGCCAATAAAAGCAGCGAAGGTTCGATTGAAGTTACAAAGCAAGTTTGACAGAGCTTCAGAGAGTCAAAGAAAGATATTTGTCTTATTCCAGAGGATACCAAGAAATGTATGACTTCAATCTTCACTTTAGAAACTTGTGCGTGAGGCTTTGTCCAAGCTTTTGTACCGATTGTAATTTCTTTATGTGCTGTCAAATCATACTACATGCACTTTTCATGCATGCCATTTATTTAAATTTTTATTTAATATAAAGCAAAGTTAGGATGAGTTCGCAGGCTGTCCAAATATAGCTTTGATGTCAAGGCACAGGACCACATGTGCTAAGCACAAACATCTGCGTCACTGTAGCCGGCTAAGGGATACAACAGACCTTTTCACTGCAGTAAAGTTCTAGAAATAAACTGAAGGACCTTGACCTAGCTGAAGTTTGTTTATTATTAACTTCGCCATCTTTATAGGGCACTTATCTATAATGGCTTGTGTGTCATGGTTTGTTTTGACCTGCTTAACCAACCGCTTGTATTACACAACACGCACCATATGCAAAACATTAGGGATCTGGTGTTTCCATGAAGGACAAAGGTTGAAGAAAGAACATTTTATGAATGTATAAATAATTTGTTTGTATACTGTATATAGACCAACAAACTGACAGGAAGTAGCAGAGTGAGAATATTTCCAACAGGTGCCTGACTACGAGGACGAAAAACTCCTGTTCCTGACACAAATTGTTGTTTTTTTGCTGTTAGAGAAGCAAAAAGAAAGCTCCAGTCAGGCAATGTGACTGGTCAGGATTTATTCCAACATTGCCGATTAGGCCTACAGTCATGCTCTGCTGGTTGCCATGCCAACACTTGTTGTAACCAGGAGGCTAGTTACTCATCGGTGCTGTTTTGTCCTGTTCTGTCTTTATGCACGTACATTACTTTAGTGTGATTACAGGTACTTTGGTATTTTTGTAAAGGCTTAAGGAGAGACACCCAAGGCAAAAAACATCGTTTTTCATGCACTGGTCAATTTTGAGATTTTGGACTATTTTGCTTCCATAACTTGTCTTCTCTCAGACTAGTGGAAAGAAAACTTCCAAAATACACATTTAGGTGTTTATTTTACTACACTTTGTCTATTTGCATCAGCAGATTTCTCCTATATTCACCAAAAAGTGGCATTAAAACATTTCAGAAAACATGTAATACAAAAAATTCCGTAATCAAGTGGGGAAGTTTCATGGTGATATCTATTAGTGTTTTGCAAAATGTATGGAATTTTACAATACATATCTTTAAAAACACTATGCTCAAAATTAGTTTTTTTTATCACTCTGAGCCAGAAATCTCCCCTTCAGTAGCACTTACATACATCAAATTTTCCTGTTTTATCCCTACTGTATATACTGAAGGTTTTTACAGAGGGTTTTGTTCATATATTATTCATAGCCTCATATATATATATAACATTTTATTCCTAAAAACATAGAGAAAATTGATATTTCTATGGCTCACTGACAGTATTTTCTGATTTATGGAGTGATAAAAAGAGATATCCAAAATCCCCTCTGTTAAAACATTTGACTCTAATATGTCAACAAAATGAAACAAGAATTTTGAACCTGGCTTTATCCAATGTTCAGATTTCTGTTCTGGAAATGTATGCAAATTAGCACTTAATTCATAAGATAATGCCTTTCAGAAAATATAATAATTTGAATTAAGGCTTAATGTAAGTAATCCACTGGAAAAGTTTCATGCTGATATCTATTAGTTAAATTTTTTACCCTATTCACCTGGGGTGTCTCCCCTTAAGGAGCGTCTTTAAGTTGTCATTACAATACTAATGTCTATGTTCTGTGTATATGTAATATAATATGCACATTTGTGGTCGGAACAGATTTTTTTTGGTCATGCTTCAGTGCTGATCAGCTACAGCAACTTACCAGCGGGCAATAACACATCAGGAAAACACTATCGATAGTAGAGTTTCCTCACAGACGTGAGCATTTTATCACTTGTCAGGGAGAAAAATGCACATTACTCTGATGTCCTTGTAGACTCAAAGCCGGAGGTTAAATGTGACACACGCGCGATACTTACTGTGCTTTTCTTCTATCTCTTAAATCAGCTAAAGTCGATTCATCTAATGTTCTTGCAACATCAGTCCAGAGATGATTTAACAACCATTTCAGCCAGAGCAGATTGTCCTTGCTCATATCTTTCTCCGTGACAGTAAATTCAACTGATTTGATGGATTGCACTGCCAAAAACCACGACAATAGAAAACCAGAAAGATAGTTTGTTTTAAGTACTTGATATCACATGTTGTACTTTTGTAGCGATTTCCTCATTCTTTCTCAAACCGTGCGTGTGTTTTTAGTCGATGATTGCTCTGATTATTGCACAAAAATGAACAGTGTTTGCTTAAAGGGCGAGCAGGGCTCACACTACAGTACACTGCTCGGCAAAGCATTCACAGACTTCCTGTTTTGGCAACAGACACGACCAAATCAGCATGAAAAAGCACTACAAACATAAGAGTTGCATTAATATTTCAATCTACATCAAACTCATGTCTTCATATCAGATCATTCATACAAATGCAAACACTGTTTTCACTTTTCACACATATCTTTATAGATTTGTACATTTCACAGTTCCTTTTTTTACAACTCTGCTAAAGCTTCTGCTTTTGTCTCTACATGGCGGAAGCGTGAAATGTCAATGTGGCTTTAATTTGATAGTGATTGAGTTTCATCATGTGTCTAACAAGCAAACAACTGGTCTTTTCTTAAACAGCAGACAGGATGCTGTGTTTTTTTTTGTCTCTGATGCAAAATGCAAATGACCTGAGGCTAATGTTTCTGCTGCATTCATTCAGGCACAGCAGCCATGCCTGAATAATCACTAGAGTACAATAATATGGCCATATCTCTAGACTTCACACTGAAAGCAATCATCTGACTCTACTACAGTATAACCACTTTTATCTGTGAGGGGTGGGGTAGCAAAACCCGTCGCACAAAAGCCATAATGACATTATAATAATACAGGACGAGGCTGGGGGAACATTCTTTAAGTTGTTATTACAATATAGCACCGAACAGCAGACATGAAACTAGCGACATAGTATTTTTCTGTTCAGTCAACTTAGGTGCGGTGAAAAAAACGCTTATAATGGCTGAGAAAACCCTGATTTCCATAAATTGTATACACATTTCATCCGTCCAAAATTCCACGATATTCCGCGTTTTACAGGTGATTCCGTTTTTATCATCAGATCACGCGATTGCGTCCATGTTTTCCATGAAATCCTAATGCCATATGAATGATAATGTTACTCCATGACTGCTGGATGTGTAACTGAGCAGCTGTTTGCTAATACGTTAATAAAAAGATAATGATATGTCAGTGTTTTGTGTTCACATCTTGTTTCTACTGCCCCCAAGTGGCAAAAACAAAAATCAGCTATTACACGTTTAACGTCAAAAACATAATAATGAGCTTGTAATATTTAGTTGAAAGCCACACACATGCCACATCCTGCTGGCCTGGGATCAGTCCCTGTTTGTGTATAAAGTGAGCAGCCTGCTTCGCTGGACATAAAACACAAAACCTTCTTCCTGTTGGACACTATTAAGGCCATGAATCATTAAAGAGGATCTACTGTAAGAGAGATTGTAAAGGCCAACACCACAGGGCCCTTTATCAGATGCACTTTCTGGTGCCTCATGCTAACTTCCTGTGGCAGAGGCGGCTAATGGCTACATTATAGCTCTATTAGTGTTGTTAAATTAAGGTTTCTTTCCTTCATTATAGCTGCAAACATCCTGTGGCAGTTTAATTGCAAAGAAATGCTCCACTTACGGATCCTCTGCAAAGACTAAAAATGCATATCTATGTTATACTCATTAGGGAAAACTCATTATTTGACGTTGAGGATTTTTGTATTTGAATGTCTTCTTTTTTTAAGACTCTGACCCTCAAAGCGTTGCTGCTACGTATGAACATCATTATCCCACTGCTGCAGTTAAAACTCCGGGGTTTGGATCCAGAAGAAAATGAGCGACTAAATTCCCTTCTCCCTTTTCCTTGCTCTCAGAACTATCAGTCTCATTACAACAGTTGCCCCATCATACCTCATATCTCTCTCCAAGCCCTTATACTGTCATTCAAAAGAGACCCATCCTTTGATATGCGGACGTCCTCATCACAAACCATGCAACCCACTCTGCTCCTCTTTTCCCCTCCATCTCCTTCCTGTCACCAGCGTGATAGGCAGTTTCCTGCGCTCCAGCCGGCACCGCACCTGACAGCTCCCTGCTCCCCTGTCCTCTCTCTCTTCATCGCTCCCTTCTCCCCGTTTACAAACAGATAACCCTTTAATCCATCAGCTGCTTCTCCTCTCTCCAGAAACAGGTAGAGCACCCTTTCATGCTGTCATCTCCCCTCCCGGTGTCTTCTCTGAAAAACTCGTCTCGCTTAACTCGTGCACACGCCCAGGGCTGCATTCCTCTCTCCTGACAGACGCCAAGGTAGGTGCCTTTGATCACGCGTCCCTCCTATCGCTTCCTCTCTGTGATCAGAGCTTTCACAAAGACGGTTGACGCATGGTTTACTTTACATGGCTGCTTCCTGCCTCTCCCCTCAACTCTGCGTCTTCACATTTCAAAATGGCTGTTCAACACCCCGGGGGACAAATGAATTAACATGCTAAATGTGAGCCAAAACTGTAGTAATCTACTGTACATTACCCTACTGGCAACCAACACACCGATGGGACACTGTGTGTGTGTGTGTGGAAGGTGTGATGAAGATGGTGCAAGAGCTGATGGACCGTATCACACGCTGCAGTGTTAGATAGCTACTGTAGGGCTGTGGTCAACCAAAGAAAATCTTTGTCGACTGAAATTCTACCTATACTCTTCAATTAATCGTTTAGCCGATGGGGGAAAGATCTAGAGATCTGCATGTTACCTCTAGAGTAATTAGATCAGCCACAGTTCACTCTACCTGAGCTAAGCCTAAATGAATTATGAAAATTAAAAAAAAGCTATTTGCAGAATATACAATTATGGTAACAATTCATATTACAGGTCCGCAAATTTTAATGGTAATTCGGTGATAATTAGCAAGTAACCTATTTGAAATTTCTTTGGATTTACTGCAAAATTACCCCAATATTTACCTCAAAATGTATCGAAAATGACTTTATTATAAACATTATAGCGCGGCGTGCGCTCAGTCCTGGAGCAGCTTCAGCTACAGAGCTGTCCAGTTTAAAGAGTGCACTCTTTCAGACAATATTGACCAACCAACCAGAGGAAGTCACAAAATCATGTCCTCCTCATTTGCCCACATTTCATTTTCACTTCCCTTTTTCACAGCAAAAAACAGAACTATAAGCAAACCATGCAAGCTACATATCAACCAATTATGTAGGCATTGCAGGGCAGAGTAAGGCTCTGCTCTGCTCAATATAGACACTGGATAAACTCTCAGTGTTATTTCTAACTATCATTGCTAATTCTATTTTGTGAGTTGAAGCTTGTCTTTCTGTCAGTTGTTGTTGGAAACAAACCTTTGAGTTAGATGATACGATTGATACCACTGTCTACCTAGCATAAGGATATAACATGTTAATTAATGAGCTTTAGGGGTACTGATAAATGTGTTTTTTAACTTTATAAAGAGCCTGTTTCTAGTCTTTATGCTAAGCGGCTGCAGCTTCAGTGTCTCGGTATAAGAGCGATGTTGATCTTCTCATCTAACTCTCCGCGAGAAAGTGAATCGAAAAAAGGCGTATTCCAAATTGTCAAACCATTCCTTTAACATAAAACGTGGATTTAGATTCTGTAACAGTGTGAATGGATTCATTAATAAATCATTAAAAACACAATGTTAATCCTGTTTTAGGCCAGATTAAACAGGCTTGACTGTTAGGTGTGGCGTTATGAACATCTGAGTAGTCTCAGTGCTCAGACAAATGAGGTCACAAACAATCTTCCACACCACAACTTCCTCATTTTGCTGTTAACTGCTCAACCCAGACATGCTAAGTGATGCATGTGCACACATTTCAATGCTTTCATGTTTGCACCTGGAGAGAGAACAACACAAATAGTCCATGATACAATCTCTGACGCTTGAGTATTTTGTACAGTTTGTACAGTTATGCATCGATCTAAACTGTATACTGGTCTTGATATTCTGTCTTTAGTTTTTATTATGTGTTCCTGTTTTCCACTCTTAAGGGCCGTTCACATGCCGCGTCTAAAACACGCTTCATCCTTTTATCCAAGGTTTCTTTCAGAGGTTGCATTACTATCGCCCCCTGCCGTTACTAAGCAACCAAAACCTGCGTGCTGCAATGACGATGATGAACTTGCAGGTCAGTTTGGCTGACCTTTCAACCGAACGTTGTGCCGTCCTTGGGCAGAAAGGGTGAAGCCAGTAAAATAGTCCATGGGACCGATGTAAAGCTCTGGGTAGCCGTGCATTAAAATGATTAATTTCTCCTCCATATATTTACCGTAAACTGATATTTACTGTAGAAAGAAAAGATGTCTGCCAGCTGTGATTGGTTGTTCCTCGTCACATGCGCACTGCAGCATTCCAGCCATCATGCCCTGAAAAGTAGGCGCTTGAGAACGCTTGTGCACCGCGATGGTGTCACTCTTGCATTTGAGCGTGCCTGCCGCGCATCTACATTGGCAATGATGGATTTGAGAGCACAAAAAACTCACCATGTGAACGGCCCCCTAAGCATCTTTTAAGCATTTTTTTTATGAATAGAAATCAGAAAGGACAGCAAAGTAGGAATTTCATTGTACCGTGCAACTTGTTTCTCTGTGCAAATTACAATAAAGCTGTTGACTTTATTGTTGTAAGTTTGCAATATCAACTTAAAAGGTGATGATATGTAAACGTTGTGTTCACAACTTGTTTCAGCTGGTCCCACAAGGGCAAAAAAAGTCCTTTTCTTAGGCATCCATAACGTCTGCAAACCTCATAACCAAATTTGTAAACAAAAGTACAGCCCACCTCCACCCTCCACCACAGACACGTGCCTACTGCTCTTCTTTACAGCGACAACATGTGGTATATTATCTGTGAAGCTTGAAAACACAAATACAGTATGCCCCGGGTGGTCTAAAAACTATCCACAGGTACGGTATGAGGCCGCAATGCCACTAGCCACCATTTACCAAGACACACCCAAACACATGCTGCCATCTTGACTCTTTCCTTTGCCTGTAAGGTGAACATCTTAAGCTTTTCCACATCTTCACAGAGTCAACACGAAGAGTAAAGCCACTTTATAAATGAACAGAGAAAAAGATGGAAACATGGTTGAGTGAGAAAGAAAGTCACTTAGCAGGAAAAGATGACGGTTTCACTTGAATATGTCCACTGATAGCCCCCTCCCCACATCAGAGCTCAGCTAGAGGGAGGCTCCGCTGTCCTCATCTCATCAGGGAGAACAAAACTCCAATAAATAGTTTCGGAGAGAGAGAGAGGAAACACTAAACAGTCCAAGACAGAGTGACCAACAGACAGAGAGATTTAACACTTTAGAGGAGAGAAAAAAGACAGCATAGATTTGCAGAGTCCTGTATCACACGCACATCACCTCCAAAGTGCTGATGCTGTACAGACGCCATGTTAGTGATGACGAGGTCTGATGCTATAGAAGGACGGAGGAAACGCTGACACTTTAGGAGGCGAGCCCGTGGGACTGAGGGAGGGAGGAATTGAGAGAGGGAACTCACGGAGGATTCAAAGAAGGAACAACGAAGGTCAGAGAGAGGCGGCGAGAGGAGGAAGCGTGAATGCGACTGAATGAACGACATTTTACAATCACACACATTTGCTCATATACCGTATGAACAAAATACACAAGCATTTTGCGAGCACACTCAAAAATGCCTGCCTGGGGAGGGACGGGGGCTGCTGAGGCTCTGCTTTTGAAGCCGTGGGCCGAGATGTGAAATTGCTCTTGTATGCTTCAATCGATTCTCCTCTCATCCCTCCGTCAGCGTCTAGACTGCCTGTCCCTCTCTCCTAAACACAAGGCAAGAGATGATAATAGGGGAACGGGATAACGTTGACATCAAGATGCGTCTGTGGTTGTCACCGCTGGTTGACAATGTGATACAGGTAATGAGATGATGTTTGACAAAGAAGCCCGAAGGTTAGCAAGAGAAAGCACCTCTGGAGCTGATAAGGGATTGGCGGATGTTTGCTAAACATGGGAGATTTAAACCCACTTGCTCCATTTTAGGTGGCGGTTTATCAGCTAACATCATCTTGCTTCTCCGTATACAAACTGTGTGAACACAAAGGAAAGCAGCAGCTATTTTTAAACTTTTCTCGAGACAGTTTCCGGCCCTGCAAAAAGAGGCTATAGCACACATTTCCCAGCGTTTCAACACTGATAATCCAACATTCACACCTATTTTACGCAATGATTGGCCAGCTGTGTGGAAGTGAGAAAGTAAGCTGCTGTTTTCATTCTTTACACAATTATTTCACTTCTCGTATGAATGTGAAAATGTGTGCTTTTATTCCCAGATATAAACAACATCTCGTTTCTTCCCCCTCTCTGTGACGGCACTACTACTTTCCTAGCACGTCTTCTTAGCTCATTTTCTCCTGACATCCAAGCCAGATTTTCAGTCTGGAACTCGTTTAACAGCACAATGCAGCGTTACATGATGTCCTCTGTATCAAAAATGTACCCTGCTCTAATTCATGAGCACGATGAACAGTTACGTCAGGTCTATGTGGCATTGTTGGCCGGGAAGCAGAAAGAAATGAGGAAATACAAGAACCTGTTCAGCTAAAAAGGTTGATAGTACAATGTTATTTTGAGGTACATGTTCATACAAAACTACTTTAGAATAACATTATCATAAAGACATCAAGGTCTTGATTTAACTCAACAAATAGAAGTTCATTTAATTTTTTGCTTTAATCTGTATATAGTGTGTTCAGCTTTGCAGGCCACCGTGGCAACTTCTTTCTTCTTTTGTGTTTCAAGTAAAGTACTAAAAACTCTAGGGTTGCATCTAACGATTATTTTCATTGTTAATTATTTTCTTGATTAGTCGATTTGTTGTTTGATTTATAAAATGTCAGAAAATGGAGAAAAATGTCCATCAGTGTTTCCCAAAGCCCAGGATGATGTCCTCAAATGTCTTGTTTTGTCCACAACTCAAAAGATATTCAGTTTACTGTCATAGAGGAGTAAAGAAACCAGAAAATATTCACATTTAAGAAGCTGGAAGCAGAGAATTTTGACTTTTTGTTTCTTAAAAAAATTACTCAAACCGATTAATCGATTATCAAAATAGTAGACGATTAATTTCATAGTTGACAAATAATCGACTAATCGTTGCAGCTCTAAAAAATACAATAAAATACTTAACAGGAAAGGGGGAGAGAGAGGGGACGACATGCAGCGAAAGGGCCGCAAGTTGGGTTCAAACCCATGTTGCTGGGCTAGCATTGGATTTTGTTTTGTCTTCATTTTGGTACAGGTCTGTTCACCAAAATAGACATTATTTGTCCAGCATTGTCCTCATCTATATTCTGTCTGTTCAAGCTCTGGGGAAAAAAACCCCTGCAAAAACCAGCAGAGACACAAACCCAAAGGCCAACATGCCGGCATGCTGCTGGTGTGAAGGGACCACACAGAGGGTTGATGATCCCTGATGAAGGCTGTGATTAAAGGACCTCCTGTCCTTTACTTCCTTCGTCCTGCCATTTGCTCTGCAGCAGCCCTGTCTGCTCCCTCCTCCTCCTCCCCCTCCTCCTCCTCCTCCTCTCACTCTCCCTCACTTCCATCACAGGTTGTCTCACCAATGTGACTTCCTCCCCCGTGTTTTCCTAACCCTCCTGTTATGTGAAAGCCCTGGAGTAAAGTAAAAGCATCCCCATGCTGTTCTCCCCCTACCAAGAGAACTACATACAGTACTACTCCTCTTCCCCCCTCCCCCCTCCGTCCTCTTTCCTAGGTGGTCTCCCCAGCGGTGTGTAGCTGATGCCCTGCAGTCAGGATTGTTGTGTGCATCTAACACTATTTTTTTCTTTACACATTCATTCATTTTATGCATTTTTACATTCACAGCTGGCTCCCATGGAAATTTAAAAAATGATCATGATTAGTAATTAATCAAAATCGATTGACAGAAATAAATTTTGATAGTTGATTAGTCGGTTTCAGACATTTATTAAAATCACTCACTGGTTCCAGCTTCTAAAATTTTGATAATTTGATGCTTTACTCTGTTTTATATCATTTTATATTGAATATATTTGAAATTTGGACTGTTGGTCGGACAAAATGAGCAATCTGGAGATGTCACCGTGTGCTCCGGGAAATGGCGATGAACATTTTTCATTGTCATCAACAATGAGATTAATCATGAGTTACAGCTCTAACATCAACAAACATTTGCTGGCGCTCCTCTTTGTCTACGCAGGTGTTTACTGTTAAAGGTTTCGATGGAGACAGATAAATGCAACTCAGCCCAGTAACATTTTTTATCATCAATCAACTGTCATGATCCTGTGTATAATACTGCTGCTTGCCAGGTGAGAATTTAGTGTTGTGTTTTCGGCCTGAAATGAAGGACTGTGAGTTGAGAAAGCCTCTCAAGACAAAATCCATTATTTCAAAGTGAATGGTTGGCCGGTAAACCCAATTCTGTATCTCAACTCCTGACAAGTTGTTGTTTTTTGCAGATGGTTTTTCACCCCCGTTGACGAAGCACAGCACATTGCTGCGCACATTGAGGTTCCAAAACTCATTCCCTTCCTATTACTATCTTTGTCCCATTCCTCAGATACTATAAAAGGCTTAGCAGCTCTACATTTAAAAGGAGAAACTGATGTATCGTGTGAGAGAGAGAGAGAGAGAACGGAGAGTAGAGAGGAGGAATGGCTGGGAGACAGCCGTTACATCCACAACACTGCATTTTCTTTTTCTCCCCCAGAAAAGAGCACTGCCCTGCAGTCACAACTCACGTGATGTCATGTGTGTGCGGCAGAGAAAATGTGCGTCTACATGTGAATGTGTGTGTGACACATAGATAGAGACTGCTGGCAAGCTAAAATGCCCTCTGTGCTGGAATTTACCAGATGGCACCGGACAGAAACAACCAGGGGTATTATTACCACACACCCACACATACACATTATGGCTGCACGATTATGGCCAAAATGATAATCATGACTATTTGATCAATATTGAGATCACGAATATTTATTGTCACGACTATTCATTGATTTTAGGGACAAAATATATGTATTGCACTTTCAAATTTATATAAACCAGAGTGCTGCTTTCACTTCCATGTTGTGCTACATTTCTGCTAATGTACATATCTTTGCGACAAAATAAGACTTAAAATGAAATGAGGTTCTTCCTCACCTGAATTCAGTGCATTTTCGTTTTGATGGGCAAAACGAGAGATATACAGTATATTACTCTTCTACTCGGGACTGCAGCCGCAACATTCGGTAAAGTTTTTCACAGGCTGCACAGGCAAAAGTGAAGCGAAAACATGGCTGGCTGTCAGTTTAGGAATATCACAGTCGATCATGTTCATTTAATTGCAGGAAGTGATTAATATTCAATTAATTGTGCAGCCCTAACAGACATATTCAGGAATGAAGAAGCAGGCAGCGGCAGGAATAGATGTAGGTTTATATGCAATGAAAGCCATTTATAAAATCTTTAAGTGAGCATGTGTAATAGTAAACATAAAACATGTTAGATCAGATGTATTGTAGAGCTCCTGCATCATGTAATGTCTAATGCAACAGCCCTGAAAGAACTAATATGCTTTGTGAAGCCCGCATTGTTCAATTTTTAGTTCAGACTTTGCTAGAAAGGTGTTTATTCAATACTATAAGGACACTTTTGAGGCTGTTTGGGATGTTTGTTGGTATAGAGAGGCGAAGTCCCACTCCTTCCCGTGGACCACCATGGGACCTCAACTGCGAGAGACAAATATCTTTTTGATCCGGTTTGAATTGCGCCATGAATCACACATACGATGTTTGTCAATTTAAAAGTCAAGAAATGTCAAGAAAGTTGCAGTTTGTTGTAAAACTGTTGAAGTATGAGACGTAAGAAAATGCGTAATTAGAAAGACGACACACCCAAAAGTCGCACAAGTGACGTCTCTCTCGCTGAAGCTACGATGCCTGTGTGTTTCCTACTGGGATGTACTCATACGAGTAACAGGTCTCGCTCGTTCTTTCTCTTCCCGGCTGATAAAAAGAGCAGGAGTCGCTAGATGAAACACATCAGGTGAGATAACATTTCATTAGTGCGTGGAACAAAACTAAGTTAGCCAGCCGGCTAGTGTTGGTGACGTGCATAGAACGAGACGAGAGATGTAGTTCGCTGAGCGGTTTCACACAAAACTAAATGATACTACGACAAACTGCAACTTTCTTGACTATTATAATATATGATATTATATAATAAATATTGTCTCTCGCTGTTGACTTCCGTGGGGAACCATGAGGGTCCACCTGAAGGGGCGGGACTATGCCTCTCTAAATTTAGGTATAACTATTTTATCTACACATCTATTTTATCTAATGCGTCTATTGCAACACAAACTATGGCCTCAATAGTTAGCAGAGTTAAATCAACAGAGAATCCACTAACAAGCCCACAGGATGCCCTGGCCCTACATTCACATTTAAGTAAAAAATAATGTGAAATTAATTGAATAAATTATCACAACAGACACAAACATAGCGTGAGACTGTCTGTGTTTTACAGTATGTAAGATATTCATCTATAAAGGGTTTCCTTTCTTCTTTTTTTTGTCATTGTTGTCTGGTTAGAGATCTGAGCCACTGGTTACGTTCATGTTGTGCGCAACAGGAAAAAAGACAGCCTCAGTGGGGAGACAGTGGGGACAGCCGCTTACGCAAGCAACAACAGGAAGGAACGGGGCAGCGAGGGCGAGGAGGAGGAGGAGGAGGTGAGGGAGGGTGGCGGCTGGGGACCCAATCAAGATCTTTGACAAACATTGTTACACCCCAAGGCAAAAAAAATGAATACAGATGACATAATCAGCCACGGGGTGCTGTTTAGGGGAAGTTGTGCTGCCTGTTACGTGACCATAATTAAGATGTTTACAGCCATGATAGATGGTATAATAAAGAATTTACTCCTCATATATCCACCCGAGTTCACAGCAAAAGTGCATGCAGAGGTATAGCTTAAAGGTTAAAACCACTTTGAGAATGAATGGCTTCACAGATACAAGCCCTGTTTATTCAACAATGTGACATTAAGATTAAACATTAAACAGGATTACAGTACCTGCCATCTCTGGGCTGTAATGGTTGCCTTTAACCACACTGCACTATGAACTGTAACTGTACCACGATCACCTGACTGAGCTGTTCTGTGCCGAGCTAAATGGAAGTCAGCCAAACTTACGTGCCGGCCATATTCACACACACACACAAACATCCAAGCTTTAAAACCAGTTTGCCTAGAATACCGATTTAAGAGCTGTTTCGCTGGTGACCGTGTGTTTAGCCAAATGGCACAGAGAAGCCACTTCACAAAAATGTGTAGTTAAACTAAACAGTAGATGGATATCTGTATGAGTCAAAGTTCTGCTGCTTCCCTAAAGGTAAACCAATGCTTCCTCATTACAAGAAACTGAGAATAAAAAAGTAGTTGAAAAGCCCTCAATCATTCTAGTGCAAGGTCCAATGCTTCATTACTGCTAGCTCACACACACACACACATGAAAAATACACACATGAAACACAACCCCTGCTGGGATCATTAGAGATATTCATAGTCGGAGTGCTCCATAGCATCCAACATGCAATGACAAATTTGTGCAAGACAGCATGAAGGCCAAATATACCCTATCTCCATTCTCGCTTTTTCTCTCTATCATTCATTCACACATGCACACACCATCCTTCCGGTCTCTGGCTGTCTCCTCTATCTTTAACTCTTCTCTGACTTTAACACTGACATATTTCTCTCTGTGGATGTCTGTGTGAATATCATAAAATCTAAAAAAAGATGCTTCCGTCGCCCTATTGTTTCCTCTGACATCACGACATCCCATTTCCTACCAATTGTCTTTCACTCTTGCCGTTACAGCTCAAGTTCAAATATGAACACAGTACACAAATAATGCACTGTTACACCCTGATCAACATTTAACATGGCAATCTTTCAACATTGAGATCAGAATCACTATGCAGTGTACAATAAATACACAGGAGTCTGTAAGTTTAGTGCGAGGACACCAAAACTAATGCATTTACGCTGAAGAGAAAAGGATTTTAAGTGGTTTAGACAGACAAAAGGTTTAGATACAATAATAATATGGCAAATTAGCAGGATTATAAGTGTCATAATAATATGTAATAATACGTAATTGTGTTTTACTGAGGAATCAGGTTTTGACCGTCGTTTTTTTTGGCATGGTAGACGGCTCTGAATATTACAATACCCATGAATTTTGATACTTGATTCATCGTTTCATTAATTTATCGAGCAAAAACTGCCAAACATTGTCTGGCTCCTGCTCCTATAATTTAATGATTCCCTGCTTTTCGCTTGTTTCATAGTGCCCGCCGGGCCTAAGTTGACTCCCCGCCAGGCCTAACCATCAGGGAATTATGTATTGTAAGGATGTTTTTTTTAAACTAAAATGTGTTACAAAAGTAGCTTGCTCCTTTAAGGAATAACTTGTGCGTAGGTTGTGCGATTAACTTTAGAGAGTTGAGACAGAGAGACAGAGAGAGCGAGGGAGCGTGTGTGTGTGTGTGTGACGGACTGACGGCGAGTACGGCAGTAACGTTGTAGTTGTGTAAGTAGCAGTGCAGTGTGTGTACAGTTTAGGCTGTCGGTGAACAAACGCCACAACCCCTCAATACACAAGCCACGTTCCTGTGTCTTGCTTGTCACAGTCTGTTTATTGTTTAAGCGCTATTCTCACTCCGTGGCTTAGCAGGGGAGTTGTCAGTGTTTTCGTCTTACAAGTTTAACTTCAACTTTAACAGTGTGTTTTTAGTTTGTGTAAGTTAAATTATAACCTTTTCGGTTGCCTGAAAACATCTTATTCAGTGTTCGGTTAGCTCCAGCCTCTCTTGTTACTTCTGGTTGCAAAAGACCAACATGGCGACGGCAAAAATACCAAGATGGCGACGGCCAAAATGCTGAACTCGAGGTTTCAAAACGACAGTCCACAAACCAATGGGTGACATCAAGGTGACTACATCCACTTCTTATATACAGTCTATGGTTGCAGCCCATATTAGCTATGATAACATGAAGACAGTCAAATTTACCATATTACCGAGTTGCGTTTAAGTACAAAAGCTTGTTGGACTATTTACAATTTGAAAGCATATGAAAGTTATTCTCTAATTGACAACCCCAGCGGAGTAAAAGTCAGGGTTAAAAGGCATATGTGTGAGGACTGGAGGCCAGCTGATCCTGTCAATGAGGCTTGACCTTTGGATGGCTGCTCCGTGGCTAATGTCTGCCCTGTCTGGGACTCGAACAGTCTCAACACGGACCCCCTAATTCCCTCAGTATGTATTGTCTGTCTGACCGCGTTGGCACAGAATGTTCGAATATTGGGACAGATTTAAGCACTGATTTAGAAATTGCAGCCTGTCCCAAAAATGTATCAGAAAGAAGGACAGTTGATTCTTGCTAGCTAGCTGCTCTGACGCACACACACACACACACACACACACACACAAACAGTCTGTGCTGGCAAAGGCAAAGCTTTAATATAAATGTCCCCTCAGCTGGAAATTGTTTCCAGCGCAGCTGAAAGGCTCCTTTTATTGAGCTAGTCAAACACTACCCCTCCCCATCCCTTATTTCTCCTACACACACACACACACACACACACACACTCACATCACACACACACACACACATACACACTCTATTTCTACTCAACATTTAGACTTGCAGAGAAATACAGTGTGTTTTTTTCACTTGAGAGCTTTTGTTTTACATTTATTTAAATTACATGTAGGAAAATGACAGCTTATGGAAAGTCCCCCTCCTGTAACATCACTTGAATGACAATAAGACTGTATCAAGATGCGTGAGTTTGTCAATGAAATGAATGCCCAGTGTAAAACTGAAATCAATACAGTGCATGCACTGAGAACAGTGATTGAGCACGTTATTTGTGCAGGATTTCCATTAGAAGCTTATTATCTAAAAAGGAACACATATAGAAACTCCCAGTCTCCATTAATGAGTCACATTAGTTCACATTACCGATTGGCCAAAAATGTCTGAGCAGAATATTTAATGAGGCGAAGATGCCGCTTCACACAACTGCCTCATGCTGATATGAGAAATTATACAAATGAGCGAACGGTTTTCCACACTGTTGCTTTTAGTGAATAAGATCTTTATAAAGTAAAGTCCAGTAAAATTAGCTTTTGTTGGGCTGTTCATCGTCCTCTCTGCGTGTCACCCTACGACGCTTTCTCAACTCAAGTTCCTCTTCCTCCTTTCAGTTTCTCACCTCAGCCAGCCCACAGCATGTTATGAATCTCATTTCTTTGGCATCAGGAACTCATCTTCTCCTTTTTCTGTTAACCAAAAGGTTGTTGTTTTGCTCATTTGGTTTAACTTGAGGAGGAGTTTACATTCTACATTTACACAGAAACAAAACTTGGTGGATTTTTTAAAGCAAAAAGACAATTGACCAACCCTAAATTCCTGTCCCCCTTAGTTACTGTTGCTAGGTTAGACAAGCTTGACAAAAATAAAAAATACTTCACCATACTTGGGACGACACGAAGCAGAGATAATATAAATAAAGGAACGAAATCAGACAAAATCAAGCAGATTCACCAGAAACTCCCCGGTGGGAGCCAACACCGACACCTCGCTGCTGGAGACCCGGGCCGTATTGCTGGGCCCACTGGACGGAAGGGAGGCACGAGAGAACCAGAACCAGGATGGCGTGGGGCTGACTGTCAGACCCTGCTGCAGTAAAATGAGAGGTTTTCTAAAGGGACTCTGTTGCTCGGAAACACTACCGCTTTTATCCACATGGACCGCCAAAATCAACACAAAAATGAAAGTTCCTTGAAGTAACTGTGACTATATACAATGTAATGTGTCCCTGCCATTATGGGGAAGGCTTTCAACACAATGTTCAGAAAATAGAATTGAACAAATCAATGAATGAATCCAATCTGAAACAAATAAACAAAAAGTCAGAGAATTTCCCTGACTTTTTGTTGGCTATTCAGATAAGGGACCAAATGGCACAGTGTCAATATACACCACTACATGCAAACAATGGCCTTTAAACGCAGCTCTAGTTTGTGCTGTTCTCTGGAAACAAAAGTGAACCGTAGTGGGTGTTACTTTACTGGCAAAGCCAACAGCACACACGTCACATTTAACAGGAAGAACAGGTTGTGCTTTAGCTGGTTTCTCCATGCAAATGTGTGCATGCAACAAAATACACCCTCACAACATACTTGAAAAGCGGCTGCAGGCATACAGAGTCTAGTTAGGACTCTGTCGTGTTAGTGCTCGCACTCACACCCACTCATTTATGTCATGCTCTGACTCTGTAACACTTGGCTTAAAAGCTGAAGCGTGTCCTCACTTTACTTCTGTCCTGAGGTGTCCAGCATGTACTGAAGAGAGCTGTTTTGCAAGTGCTCAATGCTTAGGAAGTAGGTAATTAGCACTGTGGATTTGGTGTACATTACGTAGCTATTTCTGCTCCTACGATATTAATGTTCAAGGACATGAAGACATGGCAGCATACAACTATGTACAACAAGTGCCTATTCATTGTCAAGAGAGATCAGGACCTGAATCAATAGTGTAGATCAGAAGTTTACTCTTGAACCAGGACCCCGGGAGCCCCCTAAACAGTGAAGTAGTTCAACACATTCCTCAGCCCGAGCAAAAGCCATACCTGCCAACACTGACTGCTGAAAAGAGAGGGATTTTCCAGCAGAATAAGCCCTTATCCCAACACGCACACACTGACTTTTTTTTTTCTTTCTTAGAAACCCTCTGGGTTACTCACAGAACTATTCAGTCTTCTAGCTGAGCTGATCAGAAATACAAACCAACAACAAAGGAGATAGGGTCCCACTTTCAAGCCCGCTGAGTGAAATCTAATAGCTAGCTTCATCCTGCAGATTTAATCTGGGCGGTTATTAAAGTTTGCTTTGTGAAATGTGTCTCTAGTCGAAATTATGATATGTGGAGTTAATGTCTGGGAGTGTGTGCGGGATCCTGCAGACTACAGGGAAACATGAATTTCGGGTACAGGAGTGCAAAAGCAACCAGGTCAGGCTACACAGTGTAGTAGCCTAGCTCTACTATGATTACATTTTTTTGGCCGATTCAGCATTTTGAAGCGGTGGCGGAACCCGTTGGTGAGAGAAAATCACTCTGATTGGCTGCTTAGCTTAAGCGAATCAGTGCACGAGAAGAGAAACAGAAGTGAGGAAAACAAGCCAACGAGTAAAAGTCAAGAAGAAAAACACAAAAGTCTCTTCTCATTTTTCATCATCATCTCATCTGATCATTCCAAAACACGGAGATTTTCACGACGACATGGCCGTATGGAATGAAGCTAAGTGGTGAGTGAGAGTGCTGTGAAAATGGTCAGCAAACGCTGCTTTGTTTCATGTACGTATCATAACGGCATGAATATCCGCCGTCCTCAGTTTTCTGGTTTTACTTTTTGAATGACGAATATGGACTACCGCTACCTGCTGGTATGAAGAGCTATTTCATCTCACGCAGGCGCAGGACGTACGTGGTAGTTGGCCGTTGGCTGTACTCTTTTCTGTGTGTTCGAGTGCAATTTTTTGGCCAAGGCGACACAACAGGCGGCCTTCGTTGCTGCTAGATCTCTGATGTCGGTTTGGTGTATCTAGGCCTTAATACAAGTGCCTGTTTATGCACTGCACAGGTTCAGAAAATCCAAAATTCATAGCTTCCAAGTTACAAGACAGGTTATATTTATTGCCTCCTGAAACTTTTATATTTCGCACATAACAATTTTCACCACCATATGACTCCCACAGAGGGAGCATGCAGCTGTAGAGCATATTATGAATAAGTGATCAGCTGGAACAGACATGAAAGATGGAAAAAAAAGGGAAAGCAGGAGTGTTGACAGTATGTACAGCAGCAGGTGTCATTATTCATAGAGGACCTCACATAGGATGCACATGCAGACGCATGCCACACTAAAGAATTCACTGCAAACATACAGCTACATAAGCGATCAATGGATGAGAGGTTTCCAATAGGACTTCCTGTTGGTGTTGCAGACATGCATCAATACAATTGAATTAATTCTACACAGAGGGCTGCTGGACATACACATTGACAAAATGCTAATGCTTGCTAATACCAGCAAACTGCCAATACAAATACAAAATGAGACAGACTCACGACCAATCAAAATATGGTGTTAAACAGCCATTCATTTCTCTATTACTATTAACCAACTCAGTGTACAGTAATACTATTAAGTACTCCTGTCATTCATCTTAAGTAGAACAACTATTTTAGCTGCTGTATTGAATCTGTCAGCCTTTCATCTCTGAGTCATCAATTTCCCGAAATGCTTGAAATTAATATTGAAGAATCGAGCACAACTCCTGCACCTTCAGAACTGCTGTCGGAACTTTCCGTTGCGCTCCGAGGCCTACATGTGACAATGTCAGAGTCGATATGTCAACTCCAGCACCCAGGCGAGATGATGTAATACTGATCCGTGACTCAGACTCACAACACAAGGCATCGGTAACCGCACACATATTCACCGACATGCTTCATCCAACTGTCAGGATTCAATAGTGATCTTTCTCCCTCTGAACGTGTCAATCAAAGCCCCGTCAGCAGCTCCTGCCCGAGGCTGAAGAGCGCCTGCGGACCCCTCTCCGTCTCCAGCTACTCGGTATCCTAAGTGCTGAGCTAAGCTCGAGTGGGAAGAGGGACAGGGAGTGCTGTTTTCAGCAGCGAGGATTCCCCAACCGCTGTTCTTTCATCCGCGGCCAACACACCGCTGACCTCCGACCCTAACCTTTGACTCCTTTGTCCGTGGGTGTTTGTGGGTGGGTGTCTTTCTGTGTGTGCCCCAAGGGAACTCTTTAACAATGAACTATAAACTGCTTTCAAAGCACCAAAGTTATAATTAGCCACACACAGAGTAGCAGAGGTAACTAGCTTTTAGCCACATAATGATACAGTAGGGCTGTCAACACATATTCTAAATTAGAATAGATATTTGAATTGTTCAGACCTATGTGTTTTTTTTTAGAACAAATATTCAAATGTCAATTTTGGCCATTTTTGACAGCCCAATTATACAGTAATACAAACATACATATTTCTGAATAGATGTTTAGTCTCACATCACTGGTTATAGCTTGTATATTATAGTATTGTTAATACAGTGAGTACAAGTGATCAAGTGTGTGGGATGCTTTGGTTCCTTCTCAGTCAATAGTTTATGATCCAACACACAATAAATAAGTCAATAAGACCTGAAGGTGTGCTAGAAAAGTCATATAATTTCACCTGACATTTGAAGGGTTACTACGTTCTATCGTACCTCTTGGGCTGGGTGAGTATTAAGGGCTGTGATTGCCACCACCAACACAAATTAACACATAATTACGATGCACAAATGACAGGGTGTTTGAATACTTCCCACTGAGTGTGTATGAGTGCGTACTTGTGGTGACAGTGTTTATTTCTTCATATCTTATCAGGATCAGATGTGTGCCTGAACGCCTTTAGTAAGCACTTCCGACCAGGAGGAGAAGCCATGCTGTTCCAACTTTAGGCTTTGGCTTTATAAATGGTTCATTAATTATTTACTAATGCTTTAAGGCTGGCCTACACTAAAAAAATGTGAGAGACCCCACACATAACGACATGTTATGTTCAATTTAACCGTTTTGTTCCTATAGTGTGTGGAGAGCAACGATTTGGCCAAAACAGCGCATCACACACTAACAGATTCAATTTATGAACAACAAGAGTAAGAGAGCGATCAAACAAAAATATTAAGTTTTCTACAAAAAGAATCAAAAGAAAGACAATACCTGCAAATAATCACATTTTAGAAGTTGGAACCATTTATTTTTGGCATTTTTACTTTGACATAATGGATTCACTGACTATAATACTATAATAAAGGCGTTAGATACAACTGATAAACTCTTATGATGAAGTGGAGCCGTCATGTACTTCCCTCTCTATGTGTGTGTACGTGGATCTCCCGGTCTTGTCTGCCGTGCCGGGACGTATCGTAAGCGGTGATGTTTGAAATTCACTCTCTGCTCCGTGGGACTGTGTATTTATTCAGCGGGTCTTATCTGAAATGAGGTGCTTTATTCTTCTTCTGTACTACTCTGTCTCTCTCTCTCGTCTGCTCGTTGTTACAAACACACATACCTGCAGTGCACCCCGGCACAATCCTTCCACATACTCACACGGGGCATCCAGACCTGGCGTCCCACTGTTGCCATGGGGACCATTTCAGCCCTGTCAGCACTTCTGAGGTCTGCTTAGAGCGAGGCAATTTGCCCCCCTCCCCATCCTTCACTCTTCCTATCCCTCCACCCTTCCTCCTTTTCAGGACGGGAAAAAAATCAAAAGCTCCATTCTCAAGAGGCATGACTATTCCTCCTCCTATTCTTTCTCTCAGATTCATTCACCCACAATGTTTGGCGCTGGCAATCTCCTCTCCTCCTACTCTCACTCCCACTCCCACTCCGCACAGCCTTTATGAGTGTGTGTGCATGCACTTGCTCCTTCCTCAGACTGAGAGTTGGGGGGGGGGAAACGAAGGGTGCATCTGCTGCTGATTTCAACCACACAGGATGAGTTAAATGCAGACAGCTGATATTCTCCCCCAAATATCCTTGGGGGACTCAAGGAGCTGGTTTGATGTATAGATTGAGTTAAGCCACAAAAAAGAAGGAAGCAATCGCTCTGAAGATTATCACTTGCAGGTATCCTGAAACGTCTTACTTAATGAGCAGGATTTGACCTTTATGCTTCTGCTGCAGGCATGTAAATAACATGAGCCTGAAGACAGCAGCTCCGGCAGGAATAAAACCCATTTAAAACAACGTCTGAGAGCAGGCAGTTGGAAAAATATTATTACTTTTACCGTTGAACTTTATGGCCGACACTGGCGACAAATGATGCGATAATAACGTGATACTTCCCCCTCAGGGAGATTCTCACAGCACAAGGCTGAGCTATAAAGCAGCTGGGCAGGGATTCGGTGTGTTGCTTAAAGACACTTCAGCAGGGAGGCTTCAACCAGAATCCGCTGGCTGAATGATAATCTTATATTACACAAGAAAAACACTATTAGGACTGACCCATAACACTGCGACTAAAGTTCATATTAAGAAGTCTCACACATCCACACGGATGGTGATGTAACACAAGGCCGTCTATGAATGATTTTTAGAATTAGATACTGGTTAGAAAATTAGAGATTTGACTCATGATTATGTCCACAATCCACGGCAATTCCTTGTGAAGCGCTATACTTAGACATTAGCTTTGACTGGATCTCATATACGAATAGGGGTGGGGGAAAAAAAATCGATCTACCTATGTATTACGATTTTGAAATCGATTTTTTAATGCCCGAATCAATATATTTGCTTAATTTGAGTCTATGCCGAGGTAGAAGGAAGTTACCGCTTTTATTGTTGTAGTCAGAGTAACGTGATGTCGTAGCCGTTCCGTATCCGTCACCAAAATAAAATGCAGTTTACAAGAAATGTATTTATAAATAATGCCTGACAATGACGGATATATTTGACTTCAGGACATCTCTGACTACATACATGCTGAAAATCAAACATTTTACTGTATTGAAAAGTCCCTAGAAGTGTATGTTTCAACTTTTTCCCATGGTCTTGTGTTAAAAAAGTTAACAAAATTCACAATAAATCCTAAAATCGAATCACAATACTTGTAGAATCGCAATACATATCAAATCGGCACCCAAGTATCGTGAAAGTATAGGACCAGGAGATTGGGAGAAGCCCTAATGATTATGTCCATAATCCTGGGAAATTCCTTGTGATGTGCTATACTTAGATGCTTTAGCTTTGACTGGATCTCATATATACATCGAGGCCGGCTCACCTCTAACTTCCTCACAGTATTAACCCAACAACATAATGGACCTGCTGTTGAGGGGATCAGCTGAACTTGGATGAAGGCAGGAGTACAGGCACAGCTGGGTTAGCTGATCTCCGCGTGGAGGGGCACATTACGTGGTTTATCCTTTCTATACATAGACCTGGAATTATTCTTAGAGCCACCCACCACGCATTAGCGGCAAAGATGACAGACATAAACCTGCCAGACAGAGGGGAAGTATCACGTCTAAGACTGGGTGAACCCGGCTAAACGCTTTTTATACGCCTTTTAATTTGCGGAATGGCTTACCCACGAGATGCTGACATAAATCTTTATGATGAGATGTTCATAACCCACAGTGCAGTCAGTAAGCCAGTGAAAGATAAGTCATAACAGGATAGTGTCTTGAGAGGGTCAGGGTAAGCTGATAAAGTCACCTGATGATGACCACAGACTTAAGGTCATAGTTTAGCCTCCTTTTAAAGCACCACTACATCAGTAAGTGTGACATAATGGGGTTGTAGCAGCAATGCAATTACTGACCAGCAGAAGAGCACCTAGCCTTCTCCTCAACTTACTATTGCTTTCATTACTGATCACACTGTCCATTTTCCAATTACTCATTTAGTCCATGCAATATTAGAAAATACTGACAGAAGCAAGTCACAATTTCCCAGAGCTCAAGCTGACGTCTGAAACCCCAATGTGTTTCAATTTACAGTTATAGAGAAATCAGCAAATCCACACATTTCAAAAGCTGGAACCAGCGGATGTTTGTCATTTTTGCTTAATAAATGACTACTCAGACTGACTACACTACTACACTCATCAAAATTGGCAATTCATTTTCCCCAATCAACCAATTGATATATCATTTCACCGTTCTTTAAAGAACATGAAGTCAGTATTAGTTTTTGGTCAGACCTCCATTATCATCATGAGGCAATTTAGTGCAAACTTTTCAAATCTATCCTGGGATAAACAGCTTTACCAAGCAACGATAATGTGACACACAAACATTAATACGCAGTTTATGTTCGCTGTGATGGATTGCAGAACATAAAGACGTGTCAGGAGTGTGCTTATAGAGTTTCATACTACAGTATAGAGAAATCAATGGGTGGCAATCGCTGCCTGGAACTATAGGAAAAATGCATCAAAAAGACCTATTTTAAAAATGGTCAGCAAAAATGTAAAGGTATACATTAGTATACCTTTACATTTTTGCTCTTTAACTTTAAAGAGTTTTACCTCTTTAAAGTTAAAGAGGTAAAACTTGCAACAGATTAAACTATACATCCTTGTGGTTTTCAAAGTTGGGTTTGTAGATTTCCAGTGAAACTTGGAAAGGAAACTGTGCCAGTTTAACTTTATTCTGATCAAGTTTTACCTCCTTAACTTTAACTCTTGCATACCTTTACATGTTTGCCAGCGATTTTTAAAATACATTTTTGGATGCATTTTTCCTATAGTTCCAGGCAGCCATTGGCTCCCATTGTTTTCTCTATAGTATGAAACTCTTCTTTATGTTTTGCCATCTATTTCATAATCAAAATGTCATACTGGCCTATACAGCGATGTTCTCAAATCAAATGAGCAAAACCAATAGTAGCAGTATTTAAGAACACTCTTAAACGATGCTCTTTCTTTTGGTCAAAAACCTGAGGAAATAGATGGATGTAAATGGGTTCAGTGTGAAATTCTCTCACCATGTTCGCTGGGGTGAAATTAATAAAACCAGAAGTAGCAGTATTTAAGAACACTCTTAAACAATGCTCTTTTTTGGTCAAAACCCCTGAGGAAACAGATGGATGTAAATGGGTAAGTGTGAAATTACCCATTTACAGGGTGAGTGTGAAATTCTCTCACCATGTCCGCTGGGGTGAAATTAATAAAACCAGAAGTAGCAGCATTTAAGAACACTCTTAAACAATGCTCTTTTTTGGTCAAACCCCCTGAGGAAATAGATGGATGTAAATGGGTGAAGTGTGAAATTCTCTCACCATGTCCACTGGGGTGAAATTAATAAAAACCAGAAGTAGCAGCCTTTAAGAACACTCTTAAACGATGCTCTTTTTTGGTCAAAACCCTGAAACCCTGAGGAAATAGATGGATGTAAATGGGTAAAGTGTGAAATTCTCTCACCATGTCCGCTGGGGTGCTGCTGCTGCCCGTCATCGTGAAGGTTTTCCCGGTCCTCGTAGGGGTTCACACACACTCACACAACACAAGACAAGGACACAGATATCCCCTCTCTTCGTCTCTCTTGTAAGAGCTCACACAGACGTCGTTTGTTGGGGTTGTCGAGCAGCAGGAAACAAAAACACAACGTATTCCCGGTGACTTCTCTTCGCTCTCTCTCCACAGTCACCTCTCAACACTGAGAGGTAGTCGAGACGTGTTACGACGCTTCTTCTTCTTTCTCTCTATTGCACAATCATGTCGTTGATCATTTCCACACTTAATTGGGGTAAATTTTGGAGGTGTAGTTTAATGTAAGCTGTCGACCCGAGGGCCTCCTTCGACCCTCCAACACATGAAGAATCTCTTGCTTTAGAAAAGGTGCCTACGCCATGCGAAAAAAACCCAACACTGCTGGCACATCCGGACACGGATCTTTTTCCTCCTCTCTTTGGTGTGAAAAAGAACCACAAATATCCGCAAGGTTACCGGTTACTGTCCTGTTATAAACTATAAACTCTTCCACCGGTTGGAAGAAAAACGCGCCACACGGTGAAAGCTGTCGGTCCTTCTCTTTAAACCGGGAGTTTGTGATGATTGTTAACGTTACCGACTGCGTCGCTGTACCTTTACGAGCCGTTCAGCTGTCATCCTGCCGCTCTGAACACTAACGGTAAGCTAGGACCGGAAACAGACACGGGACTTCCGGTTATGGCTTTACAAAATAAAACTCAGTATGCGCATTTCTTTTTACTTTTTGGTGATTTTATTACTTTAAGAGCGTAGGTTTGGTTTCAGAGGGGTTTTAAGATTAGATTCAACTTTATTGTCGTGACTTTTAAATCATTTTTTAAAACTCACTTTTTTAGAATTGCTTTTCTGTGATTTTATTTATGTTTTATGACATTTTAGTCATTTTACTGTTTGGGTTTTTATGTGTTTAGTTATGGGCTTTTAGTACATTTCATTATCCTATTGTGTTTAAAATGTGTTCTGTTTTTTGTAAAGCACTTTGTAACTATGTTTTGAAATTCGCTATATAAATAAAGATTATTATTATTATTATTATCCATAGTTCTGTTATAAAAGTGGGGGGACAAAAATAAAATGTTACCCCCATCCCCAGTAGAAATTATATATTTTAATTATTTATAAAATATGAATGACTGAACACATAACAGTTATATGTGTTGCATGTATACAACAGAGGGGGGAATAGGGTAGCATTCATCCAACTCTGCATCCTCAAAGTTAAACAATTGAGAATTGAGAATATTCCACTGTTACATTCATCAAATGATCACATTATCTTATATCAGCATGCTCTTTTTGATATATCCTTTTTCCTGACAAAGAGTTTCAAACAAGTAAAGTGAGAAATACTTGGCTCACATGTGATTGAGGAAGTATTCAGATCATTTGCTTAATTGAAAGCACACAGTCACATGCTACAGTCACAGTCATGTGAGGATGGCAGCTTTACCTCAGATAACTTTTGTGCACCTTACACTGCCTCAATTCCACATGCACACCTCACATTACTGATTTTACTAATACTCACACTACAAGCCTTGTTCAGTTATGCCTTTAATTAATTTGCTTTTCTTTAATAAATTACTTTTGTGAAACAATTGACATCTCCTATATTTGTCATGGCTCAAGAGCCAGGTCGTGACACCATTACAAGTAAAAGTCCTACATTGAAAGTTCTAATTAAGTAAAGGTAAGTATTAGTAATAAAAAAATACTTAAAGTATCAAAAGTGTGCAGAATAGCCCCTCTCGGTGTTACATTATTATATTATTGAATCATTATTATTGATGTATTAACATGTAAGTTGTACTTTAATGTTGTAGCTGGTCAAGGTGGACCTAACAACTACCCATAACATAAAGAAAGACATAATATATTTTAAAAATTAAAATGCAATTTATTCCAAAATGTTCAATACACTTTTGATAAATGGCATGTAGATGTTTCATTTTGAGTTTATGTTTTATTTTGAAATCAGAATTTTGTTTATATCCGGGTTTAATATTTCTCAACATGCTGCTTGACACAGCCCCTTTAAGAACATGGCGGCAGTCCACAGATTGTGGGGTTAAACCACAGACAGGGAAGAGAGTGCTGGAAGTAGTGGGAGCATGAGTGGGACAGCTTGACTGCACACACCTCCTGAGAAACAAGCATGGAGGGTGTGTGGGGGTGGGTTCCTTCTTGTAAAAAGAGACACAGAGAGGTGAAGGGGTGTAGATAATCAATGGGACCTTTCTGGGAAAATAGTAAAATCATGACAGACTGCCATTAATGTTGATATGCTACCTCATCCAAAGACACAAATAAATCTTTAAGTGTCTGTAAAATCTCAATTACGCCTTTTCTAACAAATAAGAGCATGACACTTTATTGAAGGGAAAACTCTTTTTCTGCCTGCCATTTCTGGAAAGGTCAAAGGTCAGGGTCAGCTGCAGAACAGCACTGCTGGAGCTGCATTTTTAATGTCTTTCAACTTGAGTCCTCTCGGATTCACAGTACTATAGTGCTCAAATCTGAACTGTTTATATTTGCAGTCATGCATGGTGACAGTTGGTCCATTAGAAGCGATCAGTGACTTAGAGGATAAGACAAGGGGACAAGGTTGTTCATCCTTCTGTAATGACTTAATCAATACATTAGCCAATCAGTAACCAGAACGTGCATGTGCTGTCATGGAGAGTGAAGAAGTGCTGAAACGGTACAATAATGGCCTTTGTTAAGCAAACCCGAGAGACTTTTGGGTGTGAAATACTGGTTTTACTGTATATGTAGTAAGTATTCCATGTATTACATACAGTATAGAGCAAGTATTCCATGTATTGCATACAGTATATAGTAAGTATTATCATTAAGAGTTGGAAAAAGATGTGACAGTTTCATAATATTAGTTCAATATGGTTGTTGGGTTATTTATAGCCTGCATCTAATACATATGTAATATAATATCCTGTCCTTGGTGAAGCGCTCTGCCTCTGTGTGTGTGTGTGTGTGTGTGTGTGTGTGTGTATGTGTGTGTGTGTGTGTGTGTGCGTGTGTGTCCTGTTTCTGTCAGAGGTCGAGATGCGTATCGGCAGCAGGTCTGTCCTCTCTCTGGTGGACTGAGTGAAATCCATTGTGGCATCAGGAGTGGCTTTTTCTCTGAGATCTACAGGATTAACTACCTAATCTCCTCACCATAAAGGGAGAGTGGAGAGGGGGTAGTGAGTCTGACACACTCTCTCTCACACACACATATACACACACACACAAAAGCATAAGCATGCCTGCACAAACACAAGCGAGGTGTGAATGTGTTTTTGTTGTTTTCAAAATTAAGGTCAGCGTACGATTTTCAGCCGGTGAACCAAGTACAGCAGCAACTAATGACTATTGTCATTATTAAATCATCTCTTGATTATTTTCTAATTGAATTGTTTGATGTATAAAATGAAAAATGTTCTCAAGGTGACAACTTCAAATTGCTTGTTTTGTCTTACGGACAGTCTTAAAACCAAAGGTAGTCAAATATGAGGATATAAAACAGAAATTAAGAGCAAATTGTCCCTTTTGAGAAGCTTGATATGACATAAATGATTAATTGGTTATCAAAATTATTGTTGATTCATTTTATGTTGATCGACTTATCATTTCAGTACAAAAGCCAAGGCACACACATCATTTTGTTCTTATACTAGATGTGTACACATGTTTTTGGGTAGAGAGGGGAGCTAAATGCTGGTGTATCATTATCTGACTCGCTGGCTCATATCTTCCAACCAAAACCACAATGTATCTAGATCACATAAATACAATTGTGTGTATGTGTACAGAGTGTGTGTGTGTGTGTGCCTGTATTTGTTGGACAGTGCAGGTCTGTGTAATATGAACCACCAGGTCACCTTTACAGTCCCTCAGTTCCTCTCTTTAAGGTCTGCTGATCAAATATAAGTGTTACTTTTTGTGTTAAGACAATATAACTCTGTAATCCTCTAAGCCTCTTGACTCTCATTTAGAATTTCATCTGAGCACCTGCTGTCTCGCTCAGACCACACACGGACATATAGTACACGTGTAACACATAGGTAGAGGGGAAAAGGAGTTTTGGGGTTTGAAAGGTTTGAAAGGTTTGAAAGGTTTGAAAGGTCAAAGGGCATGATTAACCAGTATATTGTATCCGCTTGAAAGCTGTCAGAGTAGAAGATACACTTTGATCTATTTCTGTTTCCAGTGTCACTACAAAACAGTTGCTGCTTTTTGGCTTTGAAGGGCAGCGTGCACGACACACTTGGCGGTTACCAACACTCCATATTTAAACGCTGACGCTCAGCATAGCAGTACTCGGACATCCCACTGCTTTGCTTCCACTGCCTCCCCATGCTTCCCACAGATTATTAACATGCACCGTGTGCCATCGGCTATTCTGAGATCCTGCAACAGGCGCAAAGGTTGGTGTTGGAAGCCACCGACGCAACACAACACCCAGCGTGACGCTTTACATCCCCTGAATGATAAGACCATTCAGTTCGGCCTTCCCAGAGGAGGTGTGAGATATTATTTCCTCACCGTAACCACGGTACTGTTTCATGTCCCCTTCCTGTTCGTCTACTCCATGGATGTGTAAGGCAGGCTTCACGTTGCCTTAACTATAAACTTACTTGTTACTTAATTAAACTACTGTAGGGCCTCAACTCAAGCGTAGCACAATTGAACACCCATAACCAAAAAGGGGGCACATCACTTCTTACTTCATATCACTCCGCCAATCTTAAATCATCACTCACCTTACAAGCAAGTAAGGTGCGCCATATTATATAGTTCCAGATCTAACTTAAGGTGCAGAATACAATATGTATACTGTATAAAATAAATCTTTACAAAAATAAATCTAATCTTACAGATGTATTAAGAGAACTGGATACAGCGTTGGAGGCGGGCCTCCATTCATTCCTATGAAAGTTGCTCAGTGGCGCATGATGCCAACATTGCTCGACTTCCGACGATCTTCCGCATCCATTGGGCCCATAGAGCAGGCGCAGCAGCGTCCGCTCGGTCACATGGTCACAAAGTCAAGCTGTCGTCACGGCTTGGGTCTCATTCACATGAACAGAGGAAGGGAAATACCTCTGGATTCGGCTATTAGTGCGTTTTACTACTTTTAGGACTTAATGATTTAAATAAGGGCTATTAGAGTGTTCATACTGGGGAGTTGATTTACCTGATTTACCTTACCGCTGAGTTACAGACATCTCTTTCCCAATATAAGTCTATGGGAAAAAGTCTTTTTGGGCCCAATGGCATCATGTGATGGATATAGAAGTTGTAGTGCCGCCGTTTGGCCACTACGTAAATTGGAATCAACACCCGGCGCTCTTCCTGGGGGCTTGGTTGTAACCCAAAGTAAATAAGCCGCCATTACTGTGGTGACACCTCACTTGCATTAGCATTTGTTGTCATTTACCATTACACTGATATGAATTAGGTCCGAATAAGCTGACTCGCATTACTTTCTCTCAAAGCTATCATGAATAATAACTGAATAATATCCTTCTTCATGTTGCTAATCTACTTTCATCAGCTGGAGGGGTCCATACTTTCACTGAACTGTAAATGAGCTGCCAGATTTGTCCTGCGTTTGAAATATTCTCTCCCTTCATTTGTCATGAACAGCTCTCATGAACCCATTCATTTTCTGTGACGGACAGCTCTGGTACAATGTCACCAATCCTCAGAGAGCTGCCTTTATTACTCCGGATCATGTCCCTCTCTAAAGCAACAGTCTAAACCTGAGTTGGATTTGGCTCAGACTTACCAAGAGACAGCCTAAGCCTGGGCTTATCTACAACACACTGTTGTTGTGGGGATCAGGAGGAGGTG
>CAKAOI010047988.1:0-12142 GCA_916701655.1 Sebastiscus albofasciatus
GAGGACCGGACCTGCCACCTGAGTTTCATGTAATGTTTACGTTTGAGTGAACTAAACCATGTCTATTGACCTTGGACAGGTGATGGTGGGTCATCAGTGAGGCTTGAAGTTGATTTAAAGTCATTTGGTCATTGCTGACACTGTTTTGTTGAGTTCTCGTCATAAGAAAGCTGAGTTAACATAAACAATGGTGTCCCTCATGTAGGTGAATAATTTAGCTCCCCCTTGTGGCCAGACATCGCTGCTGCAGAGTTATAGTCATTTAATCTGTATGAGATTATGTTTTAAGGTAGTTGAGCATTAAACCTGCATTTACTGTTCTCACAATTTGGACATTATTTTCAATGATAGTGATACAGCTACAGATGCAGACATATTAAACGTTTACTGCATAGAATCATAGTGATCTACATTAACCATCTTCAATGCACAGCGAGCCACAGCACTCTGAAAAAGGAATACTGCATTCAGTCTTGAACAAGAGCAACACAAAAAGTTGTATTTCTTTATAGTAATATAACGTAAACAATGTTGTCATATAAATATGTATAACTAATTATTGATTTTTGTAATAATCTTGTACAGTTCTTTAAGAGAAGAAAAAAAAAACAAGGAAAAGTTCTTTGTTAAATTTTTTTTTTACCATTTGGAATTTGAATGTCATCTCTCTAGATGTTGACGTAAGCACAGTGTGTGATCGAGCCGGTCGAGTCCAAACGCTGAAGAACCAAAGTGACAACCTGCAAAGATCTTAATGTTCCTACTGTTTACTTCAGTCACTCAAGGTGTGTAATATCACTCTAAATTCATTGATTAGATTACAAGTTAAATCCCAGTTCCAGATCATGCCTCTAAGTATTTCATTGGCAATTCATTTTGTGATCACAACAGAAATGGGCTCTTTTCCCTTTCTGTGTCCGTTCTGTCCTTTTTATACTTTTAATAATGATTCAGTTGGAATTACTTTAATAACACAAAGCCACACAACTTCAGTGATAACGTACAGTCTCCAAAATGGTTTTAAATAATGTGCAAGCTACAAATTTATTTGTTGTAAATGTTCCGTTTTCAAAACATCTTTTAATTTATCCGTTAATCTCGTTGTTTGAAGGTGCACCTCTGGTGTCTGCTAACAGGCAGTATAGTTTGAGATATCAGGGATTTTTTGGCATTTGTTTTTTTACAGACTGAAAAAAATGTCTCCGTCAGCACATTAAATTAGGTAACTCTATAGTACAGTGTATGCTCTAAAGTATCTGTGACATAGCACAATTCATCCCTAAATAAATGCCTAGCATAACATTAATAAGCAAGATTAAGTTCTTATATTCTCCCATCATTGCCAAACAGTCCTACAGCCATTTGCACAGCTGTGCCAACACCTTCTTTGCCCTTCGTTGGGTCAAAACAACACACTTTTTAATCAGTTCTTGACACAGTAAAAACAGCAAATCGTCCCTGTGTCCATGGTGAGCTCTTGGCTGTGTTGCTCAGTGCTAACATTTTAGTATCAACTGTAATGAATGACACCAGCCAACTAGCAGTTTCTTGAAAGTGACAACTGATATCAGGTCTAAAGCTGAATAGTCATAGATCTCAATTGATGTGCAGGTAAATCTGGCAGTTTTCTTCAAGTAAGTAAAATCATATACTGTATGCTTGACACATGAATGTCTCACTTATAGTTCATGGGACTACTAGCTAAAAAGATCAAACTGAATACATCACCTTGATTGATTTAGAAACACTTGTACTTGTTGCTGTTTGCTAATATCTGCAGTAAGTGTGAGGACCACAGCCAGTCATTTAAGGACACAGGGATGATTTTGCTGTCTGTGTACTAAGTTGACAAATACAACAATTACCCAAAAAGTCAGTTTTGCTTTAACATGAATGCATGATAGTGCTCTGTTACACCTCTTCTTAACTGGACGCGATGCAAACAAGCATCAGATTGTTTTTATTTTTCCCAATGACGATGTCCTAACTTGCTCCCTTTCGTCAGCTACGTGTCATTTGTTTGAAAAAGTTTCCTGCACCTCAAACCTATTTTCACTGGTCAAAATCAACGTGGCCAGTGACTGACCGTTAATCGTTATCGTGCTCTCTATGCGACATCATTCGTAGTATATCTGGACCATTTCGCCAGAGTTCACTCGGTCGCTGTATTTTAGGAAGAGGTGTTAGCGGGCAGAGAGCTGCAGCGTAGGTGCCAAATGTCATGCTTTAACTTCCGCTCTGGTTGTCACTGAAATCAGCCGTTGGACTCTGACCGAGCCCATGTGTACTTGTTTGTGTGTGAATGTGTTTTTGGATGTGTGTATGTACGTGTGTCCTGCACTGTAACTCACGTGGTTGAAGTTGAAACGGTTTCTTCTTCACGTGGCTGCCTTTTCTGTTGATGACTGAAGCTGTTGGCTGATGAGAGGGAAGCCATCTGACAGTTTGAAATGTCGGAGAGCGTCAGCTGTGCCATAAGAGCCTCCCCTCTGCTCCGTCCCCAGTGGTCTTCCTTCATGCTCCCAACGACCTGAACCAACCTCGCCAACAACCACGTCGTCTGATCCTCTTGACAAATCTGATCAATAGCATTTTTCAGCAGCCTGTTTGACACATTTCCACCAGGGGCCTCCCAGTACGACCACTGTCCTCTCACTGGTGCCCACTGAGGAGCTCCACTGGAGGAAATGCATCAATATCATAGAAAGGGAGAATCATTGAACCCCATTTGTGTTTTTCAGGACATTCCTTCTTCACTATCTTGCATCATTCTTGTTGGTCACACCTGTGACAGTTACAGTACAAAGTCGTACAACCGGTTTAATGTAAACTGTGGCCAAGTTGGAGAGAGCTCCTTGTCTTTTATGTGCACTAACGCAACATCAATATTTTAAACACTATTTCAAGATGTGCATTTGTTTGTTTAAAAGTTATCCTGAGCACAGAGCATAATTATTTTTTAACTGATGATTATTGCCGCAGAGAGGACAGCTGCCAATTTATAATCCACTCTAATTCAGTTAATTTCAATGATGATGCAAAAGCAGGCGGGGAGTCGGATTAGAGGCGTGATGTGTGTTGTGTAGTTTACAGTCCGCTGTTATTCCACAGTCCTGTTACACAGCTACACTGTTACCTCAGCTGGTCCGACTCCAGCACTGTTTGCTGTACAGTAACTGTCTGACCTGCATTAATAAATTTCAGTTTTCTCTTCATTCATGCACTTTGAGCTTTTATTTAACAGAATATTGACAGTAATTCTTCATTTTAGGAATGATAATTCTTCATGACATCTTGTCCTTATTGTCAGTGACACAACTGGAAGCACAAGCTAACATGCAACATAACAATAAACATGATGTTATCTGCACACATCTGAGAAACTGGGAAGTTATTTCCCTGACATCAAATACTGTTAAGAGCTAGGGTTGGTAGTGTTCTTCAAAAACATTTCTGTTATATGTTGAAATTCTCTTAACATCCTTACAGCAATCAATAATCAAAAAAGGACTAAAAGGACTGTAATAAACCCGTCCAATCATTCCAGTCAGCCCAAATGTAATTATTGGACGGACTGCCTGCCTGTCTAACTGTGCGCACTCTGCCCGTGCACTTATTACGCATCACCGGAGTCTTCCACAAGCTGTGAGTACTACTAACGATAGCCATGTTCGTTGTTTCCGTTCATCATTATCATTTTGGGGGAGTGGCTTTGGAGGGAGGCCTGAAGGGACGGGCTGTCCAACACGTTCTCATTCCAACTCGTCACATACTGATGGTTTGTCAGACCAGAGGCCTGTACTATAAACGAGTTCAACATATCCAGGGTATCTTCCGTCACGCTAAACAGTCCTACGACGGTGGTTATCAACTCGGTAAATCAACCCGGGGTTTCTCAATCTGGCTATGAGCGCGTTCACATTAAAGGGGTTTGTGTTTGCAGCGTACGAGTCTACTGTCAGCACAGCGGCAGATTTTACAAATGAAGCGCTAACTATATTAGACAAATATGAAGAAGTTAAACACATAATCCAGACTAAAAGTAACAGCTGAAGCTGCAAAATGCAGAAGAACAGCTGGCAAAAGAAAATATTACCTATGTGTGAATGCGTAAATTAACAGACTTATTAATTTAACAGAATACTCAAAACTCAGATATAGTTATAGTTATGAATGGGGCAGTGATATTATAAATAGCTTTCAAAACAGAACAGAAGAATAGATTACACTTCATTATGCCCTTTGGTAATGTTGACTATTTCAGCCTTCTTTCAGCTGCGTCCACGACTTGAGTAAAAAAATAAATATTAAAACATAATTCAACGCGGTAAGCACCCACAACGTACAGCCAGCTGACTTCCTGCATCTGTCAGTTTAAACTGTGTTGCTTTTAACCTCTGATTGGTCAGTAGGCGGTGCTATACGAGTTGATCTCTTACCTCGAACATAACCTGCTCCAGAGCAGGTTATGCTGAAGTTACCTCGCTAACTCCAAATCCTGCTTCGTAGCAGAGGCCTCAGGCGTCACTTTTCGGTCGCAGTAAACATGAGCTTAATGTTGTGAATTAACCAAACACTTGCTTAGGTTAAGGCAACAAAAACATTTAGTTAGGTTTAGTAAAAAACATCATGCTTGGGCTTAAAATTATGATTATCAGCTGATTGTGTAGTGAAACTTGACACACGGGACACAAACAGCGGTCTCCTAGATGAGAGCCTTGTGTCTTGGCAACTTTCTCGCTAGATTTAGGGAAATCATTTTTTAAATCTAGCGTACTCATGCAAATTTCTCAGCATTACCAACCCTAATTTTAAGAAAAAGACTTGTTACTACAAAGCTTGATGGAAAAAAATACACACTGCAATGACTTGCCAGAAAACATTTGTTAGTGTGATAAACAGTGATAAAACGTTTGGTATTATCACTGTTGGTTTCAAAGACTCTTGACTTGCTGACGGTCACTGAGCTCATCGAAGTAACTGTCAGCGGAGCGAAGCATCTGGATGATGGCGGTGAGCAGCAGGATGTCGCAGTTTACGTCCAACTCCAACTCTTTGCTGTAGTTTTTCACCGGAACAACACAGGACATTGGCACACCGAGCCGAGTGCTGACCTCCTGCATCTGGATCACAAAAGCAACACAAAAGATTCAGATGAGGGTAGTTTGTACTTTTTTTTGACACCACAAGACAAATAATTGCATCAATTACTACCCATTACAATTCTACGAGAACGTTATTATTGTATACCTAGGCTATTACTGTAAACGACAGAAGAGAACTGAATAAGATAAAAACTTAAAAGGTTAAATGAAATTCAGATTTCAAGTTACAGCGAGGCTTATACCCTTCCATCAAGGCTACAACTAAGAATCAATAATTCAAACTGCAAACAAGCTCTTCATGGGGGACCCCGAGGCGTTCCCAGGCTAGAGGAGATATATAATCCCTCCAGCGTGTTCTGGGTCTACAGCTGGGCCTCTTACCAGTTGGATGTCCCCAAAAAAACTCTTAATGGGACGCATCCTGATTAGATGCCCGATTCACCTGAGCTGGCCCCTTTCCACGCAAAGGAGCAGCGGCTCTACTCCAAGCTACAGTATCTCCAGATGTCTGAGCTCCTCACCCTATCTCTAAGGCTGAGCCCAGCCAGAATAAAACAAGACAATTTAAAGTTGATCTCACCATTTCCTCGATGTAGCCGCTCTTATAGATGTTCTGAATGTCCTGTGAAACAAAAGGGCAGGCTTCATCCACCTTAGTCATCAGGACCAGCTGAGGAATCCCTGGGGAAAAAACAAAAATGTTCAAATATTGTACTATATTTGACTTGAATTCTGTGCCTCTACTGTACTGTACTACTATTACTACTACTTCTATTTGTTTTATTTTAGCTTTCTATTGTTTTGTGATCGGTGATATGTGTCTGCAGCCATCTGTCTGTACATAAGCATTAATATGAACTGCAGTACTATGTTTGCAGTCCTTCCATGTTTTGATGGTTTGTGAATATCAAACAAAATGGGTATCAAATTATGTGCATCGTACATGTACCATTTACATGAATGTATGCTGTTAGAGCGCTGCGGGGAACCGACGTATTTCCGGCTCCCTCGACTAAAAGCCGATGGTGTTTTTCCATTGGGTTCTGGATTATTACAGAAAATAAGCTCTGCGTCAAACACACGTTTATGATGCTTACATGTTTTGTTTAGCAAGATAATCTTTACAAATTAACACCACTTTTAGGATTTTTGCTATGTGGATGCAATCGGTAGAAGTAAAAAGCTGATGTTAGGCTATAAACGAACTACACCACGGTCGCATGATTACAAGTATAAACGAGGCTGTAAAGGAGGACGAGTTGGCGTGATGACGTTTAATAGTCTCATTTAGCCACTTGTTAGCAACCTCCTTTTTTAGGACACATAATTCATGAGTGGGATATGTACTGACGTATTTTATGTCGTAGAACAAAACGTTAAAATCTCTCAAGCTTGTGTGAACCACAGACCTTATTTCAGGCATCCAACTAAAAATCTATTCAAAACTTCCGGACAAGGGAACTGGAAGTCCTAAAATACTAACTCATTTCCAGGTATTAGGGCTCATTCCTGTAGCACTCCATAGAGAACAAAATGAGTCTTAGTTTGTGACACTTTCATGACATTTATCAGGATGCAGTAACACCACCTGAATGATGTAGGAGTCATTTTCACTAACCCATTAAGTTGACCTTTCTGCGGATAGTTTCCAGCTTCATCTCCAGTTTTGTGGACATGATGGAGACCTTGCAGGCATCGATGACGTAGGCCACACAGTGGATCTTGTCTTTGAGCTCTGGAGACTTACAATAGCCACTGGCCTCCGAATGCAGAGGAGCAGAGGGGTTGAACTGAGTCATAGAGGTGAAAGAAAAGGACAGTTTGAGTTACAGAACAAAACTACAGTACAACCAAATCAGTGCATCGTCATGTGTTTATTATTCTGCTGAATGTAAGAAAATGCTCTACCTGATAGGTGTCTGGCAGGTGACCTTTGAGGATGCTGATGATGTCATCCATGTCAAGCCCCGCCCCCGTGCTTTCCTCCAATCCCATGGTATCACATAAGATGATTGGCAGAGGCTTTCCCCCCCGTCCAGCTTTCACTGAGTAGGTGCGAAACTGACAGGTAACATTTAATTAGTTTATCACACAAAATTGTGGCTGTTTTACAATGATAAACTGTAAAGAGGATGATGCAATGATTGTTGCAGCAGTAGACACAACTGACCTGTGTGGTGAGGCTGGTGCTACAGGAGCCAGCGATGGCCTGGTTGCTGACGTGGCCTTTGAATACAGAGTTGATAGAATTGAAGAAGCTGGACTTTCCAGCTCCAACTGGTCCAATGAGCAGGACTCGAACCTGAGACACAGAGCTGAATTCGGGGCAGTAGAGCTTAATAGTCTCCATCATCTCTGTCCTCTTCCTGGAGAAACAAGAGCAGTTTTAAAACATCCTCATTTATAATTTCCTCAGGTCTTTTTGTATAGTATGGCATGGTGTAGTGCACTGTAACATATTACAGAGCAGTTCAGTAAAAGCATTATATGATGCAGAGTGGTGCTGCCCCGTCCAGCTTACTCATTTTCCCAGACCACCGGCCTCCACGGCTTCTCAAATTCTGGGATCTCTGAAAAGCAAAAACAGCTTTTAATAAACAATTCTTATTTAATGTATTCAAATATCATCCAGTCATTCAAATTTTATTTTGTTACCTTGCAAACATTAACTAAATGAATCATCAATAAACTCTTTTGAAGTTATGAAACATGAATGATCGATGAGTGACTGAGTATTTAAATCTAAAAGTAAGCATCCGTCAGACAAACTAATTTTTTACTTTTGCTTGTTAGCTGAAACCACTCCCTTGTTTGTTTCCTTACTTTCCTCTACATAAAAAAATATTCAGTCTGAACTCCAGACAATATGGTTCTGGTTATTATTTGTCAGTCAGTGTGGTAAAGAGAAAACTAGAGCTATCTGCTATTTAACTGGAGATAGCTTGTTCAGACCGGGTGCATGTATCCAGGTGTACTTTTACAGAGAAGTCTGGTTTCTGGTAACCCAATTGATGGTGTTTGTTTATTGTTTATTGTTTATCCTGGCAGAACTTCCAACATAATACAATAAAATAGGAATATTATTGATTGCAACAAAAATATGATTTATGAAAACAGGAATAGATAAATGCTTTTGTTTATGGGTTAGGAGCTCAATCAGGCTTTCATTGTGCTTGATGTAAGATACAATCTGGTCATTTAAAGAGAACTCACCTTCCACTTCATAGACTTCACACTCAGTCAGGTTGAGGTCGTTGCCATGCATTTCTGCAGCAGTAAAGGTGTAATAATTTACTGGATTGCTATACACTACTGCTTTGCTTCCATTGACAAGAACCAAATCTTCTCCAAAATATGGGCCAGAGTTACTTATCATTCTCACTGCATTAGCAGGAGTGGTGACCGGATATTTGAGGAGTTTTTCTCCACTGAATGTGAAAAGAAAGGCCTGGTTATCCTGCACGTACTGCCCAGACTGACTGAAGGGTTGTTGTGTGTAGCCTCCAAACACATAACCGGAGGCGTTGTAGCCCACAGACACGGTGGGAGAGCGGTTGTCACATCGTTGGTGGAAGGCTTTGCCGGTGAAACCATGGATGCTGGCTTTGTACAGCAGCCGCAGTTTGACAGTTCCCAGCTGGGAGCAGATAGTTCTCTGCTGGCTCCTGGTTAGCATAGAGCTCATGCTAGATAGTAGTTGTTCTGCTGAAGTTCTTGTGAGTCTTCAAAGTGTCTGAACACAAAACAAAAACAGTTGCATGAAAAATAAATACTTTTTGGGGTTTTAAGCAGTGTATCTAATTTGAGATTAATTGACACATGGGGTAAACTGGATGCATTTAGCATCCAGTTGAGACATTGAAACAGCTTTCCCAGGTTGCATGTACCTGTCTTTTGGAGCCCATGATAAATCTGACATACTGTATATAAAATACACCACCCTATATATACTGGAAAAACAAAGTTCGGAAACTTGTGTTTGGTGGATTATTTCTCTGTTGTATCAATGCTAATTGGCATTGTATTTTACGTCGTTGGAAAGCCTGTTTATTTACCTTGTAGGATCATGCATTTGTGGGATGAGCAGCACAGCTGATTATGTGGGTATCGCCCAAAAAAAATGTTCCAAAATGCTCTGCCAATGGTAAACAGTGTATTGTATTAAGGCTACCAGGAAGCCTGCAATGACTGCCCTTCACCGTCAGGCCCGTTTGCGCTGGTGTTGATAACACAGACAATGGAACCTGAACATGTGGGGGAATGTCATGTTCAGTGATGAGTCCAGGTTCTGTCTGCCAAAGTTGGATGGCAGGATCAAAGTATGGAGACGATGCGGAGAACGCTATGCTGATTGTTGCACCGATGGAGTAACAGCTTTTGGTGGTCGGCATCTCCCTCACTGGCAAAACAAGCCTTGTCATCATTGAAGGCCGTCTCAATGCAGTGAGATATCGGGATGAGATTCTGCAGCCAGTGGCGATCCCATATGTCCACAATCTGGCACCTAACCTCATCCTCCAAGATGACAACGCTCGCCCCCACAGAGCCAGGGTTATCACAGACTACCTCCACAATGTGGGAGTAGAGAGAATGGAACGGCCTGCCAAGAGTCCACACCTCAACCCAATTCAACACTTGTGGGATCAGCTTGGGCGTGCTGTACGTGTTAGAGTGACCAACACAACCACGCTGGCTGACCTGAAATGAATCCTGGTTGAGGAATGGAACGCCATCCCACAGCAACGTGTGACCAGGTTGGTGACCAGCATGAGGACGAGGTGCCAGGCTGTTGTGGCGTATTGATCTTCCACCGCTACTGAGGCTCCTGACGGTGTATTAAATGAATAAAGTGTAACATTGCTAATATGTCTCGTTTGTTCCTTGTTACTGATAGAGAGTTCAATCATCTAATCCACCAAACAACTCAAAACAAGAGTCAATACCAACAGGAGAATACACTGTTTACCATTGAAGGAGCATTTTGGCAATTTTGTTTTGGGCGCTACCCACATAATCAGCTGTGCTGCTCATCCCACAAACACATGATCCTTACAAGTTGGACATCATTGCGAAGGTAAATAAACAGGCTTTCCAACGAGCCAAAGGAGGACAGGTAATATCAAGATAAGATAATAATAATAAAGATAATAATGCATACAGTGCACTTTCATAGACTAAGCTACTGGAGTTACTCTGCACTATATTCATTTTTAACAGTCTCTTCTGCACTATATTCACTTTTTTTAATAGTCGTGCATCACAGCTGTCACCCTGCACTATATTCAGTTTCAACAGTTTTCTTCATCTCCTTGTATTTTTATATCTGGCATATATTTTTGTACTTTGTACTACTAACCTTTTTACTGCCTTTTTACTGCCATGTTTTGCACTATGGAGCTGTGATGCTGGAAACTTGAATTTCCTTCCGGATCAATGAAGTTACTATCTATCTATCTATCTATGTAGTTCATTCCTGCATTTCAGTACTCACATCAGTAAGTGAAGGCATCACCGTTCAAATGCACTTCAGTACAATTCAGTATATTCAGTTTAAAGATTAGTTTGTGCATGTAGCCTAATGAACTCCTCTAATTTTGTCCAAGTAATTTCATTTAGGGAACTCTTGAATTATTAGTAGGCTACTTTTGTCCCTTACAAAACACTTTGGCCTAAACAGTGACTTGCAAGTATGTCAAAATATGCAAGTGTTTTCATTTATCTTAAAAAACGCCCAAACTAAAGAGATAATCACGATTAAACGTGGCAGCCAAACAGCCACAGTCACAGATCCAGTCATGCAGCAATCAAAATAAACGTCATCAGGTGCGCACTATCAGGCATATCAGTAAAATATAGTAACTTCAAACACATCACAACTGTTCCTGTAGGCAACAACTTCATATTTATATTATATTATAAGTTTGGCAAAAGTATTAAAAACAAACATTTTAATTTTACCTCTGAACGCAATCAGGAAGAAGCAGCTTTCCGGGAAGATGAAGATGATGAAGGTGATGACGCAAACAGGCATTCAGCCTGGATAAGACCGGATGTAGCCTTCAAAATAAAAGAGTAAAAAACTCAATCTTCTAAAAAAGTGTAATTTATTAGTGTGGACATTTTGGATGTTTAACAGGATGACACGAATACTACAAATTTTAACAAACTTTTTAACATCTTTGCTGCACATTTCTTTCGCCGGGGCCAAATTATGTTCCTGATCACACCCTTATCTTGTTAGACTGCTTTGTTTGTTTTGTTTTTAGGAGGAAAGCATTGTTATTTATTTTCTTACTGACAATCAAATCCAATATCCTTCGTAAGAAACAGATGACTGAGTGTATTTCTGTGATGTTGCAAACCTTTTATTATTATTACTAAGCTACAACTGATGGTCTTATTCTCATAGCTCTAAGGAAAATGTGCACCAATAAAATACAATTAATATTGCATTCCCAAACTATTGTGTGTTTGAGCGAATACCAGGCTACTTTTAGCTAAATTAAATTTACACTTTTGGTCCAGATTTTAACACACGAATAATTACTTTATTTTGAAGGTAATTACTGGAAGTTAAAGACTCATTGTAGCTGCCTTGACTGACACAACTTTTAAGTTTCGTTTTCCCCATCACCCAGATGTGACGGCTTACAACGTTGCTATTTCTACTTTTTCGATATACTACACTATGACTTCTTAAAAATTGTTTCGACATACTATTCTATGACTTTTTTTCGACATACTATACTATGACTTTTTCTTAAAAAAAAAGCGACATACTATACTATGACCTTTTTTTCATAAAATATTTCAAAATACAATAATAAAACTTTTATTCATAACATTTTTCAACATACTATACAAGGACTATTTTTTATTTTTCGACATAATATACTATGATATTTTTTCATGAAATTATTCAACATACTTTTTTTCATGAATTTTTTTGACATACTATACTATGACTTTTTTTCATGAAATTTTTCAACATATTTTTTTTCATGATTTTTTTTGACATACTATACTATGACTTTTTT
>CAKAOI010047990.1:8057-20642 GCA_916701655.1 Sebastiscus albofasciatus
AGAGCAGTTAGCAGTACTATACTGAATGCCTGTCCTTCACTCTTCACAGCCACATGAAGGCAGCAGCTATCTGTTCCACCTGCTGTCTCTAACTGGAGTCAGGCTACGGTGAGGCACAGCAGATCAGCTGGTTACATTTAGTACAACTAGCGTCAGACTGCTGTAACATAACCACAGAACCTCTCTGCTCACGTGCACATCAGACTTGTCATTTTGATTAATTATTCTACAGTTTCAGTTCACAGACTTCCATGTAAGTCAATTAAAAGCACCGTGATGAGCAACATGATGTGATAGAGATTGTTCAGGTTACAATGTTGTAGTGATGTACAGTGTTATTTTAAAAATCAGAACCAGAATCATGTTATCTTTGCACATAAAATAGTCAAATCAAACTGAATTAAACTTTAAAAATAATTTCAGAAATAAAAAAAATACAACATGCAATTTAAATTCCATGTTATGGCAGAATGGTGGAGTTTAACTGCAGGAGGTTATGGTGTGGATGGAGATGACAAATAAAATTGTATACTATTACACGCGGAAAACATGGAGAACGTCAGATCTTAATTGTGTCCAGGCAGAAACGTGAGTTAAGGATTCATCTAGATTCATATTTGAAGCTCTGCAGGTGCATGCTTATTTTACTATGGTTTGGAGTTTAAATGATATTTATCACAACAGTCATTATAACTTCCATTTTATCCGTGCTAGACATGTTTGATGTCATTTACAGTAATAGAATAAATAATAGTTTTCTCTTGGATATATATCTGGCACGACTTACATGATATGTCCAAATTTGAGTATGGAAACATCTGTTGAAAAGAGGTCTAACATGGCTCCCTGGTCGCCGCCCCTTCAACACAGACCTTCGTCATCTCTTCTTCTCTTTTTATGCTGCTCTGGCAGCCTGCATGGATGACTTCCCCCCTGAACTGAAGAACTGGAGTAGAAACGTCTTCACCGAACCAGGCCGCCTGACACTGACCCAGATTCTCTCCCTCTCCCTCCTGTGTCAGTGCGACTCCTTCAGCTCAACCCTCCATGTGCTGCCATCAGTTCTCTCTTTTATCTTTTACACGTGGTTATCTTTGTCAATATTCAGCAAGGCATCACTTTTGTGTTCAGTGTGTGTGTAAAGCTTTTCGTTGAAGTTCCCAAGAACTAGAAGTGTCTGGTAATATGACCCCTGGTCACTGTGGATACTACATAACCACATGTGAAGACAGACATGGCTAATGACACTATCAGTCTCTCTCTGGTCTTACCGTAGGTCCAACGGGTCCCGAGAAGCCCCTGTCCCCTAAAGGCCCTGGGTGTCCTGGCATTCCTTGGAAACCCTGTAAAATACAAATAGATGGATGGATGTGGAACGGCAGACAAACAAGGAAGGAGGAGTTGTCCATTCCTGTACTAAACTGACATTCCCCTTTAGGTTTGGACCACTCTGAGGTTTCATACTGACATATAAAGCATGTGTGACCTGACGTAATGTTATGGTGGTGTTGGGGTGTGTCAGGCAGGAAATAATGAATTCAGTGGCGATGCACACAGTACAGGTACATGGAGACACTGCAGGTTCACAGAGATATCAAAACTATTACAACTCTGGTCAGAATACACACTTCACAGGTCAGAACCACTAGTGGGTCATTACAGCAGACAATACTAAAGGGATGAACGACATATCCTCCATTCTAAGAAGCCTCACCAGCAGTGGTGTTAACTGTAAAGGTCATTGTTGTGTGGAACTACAGTAACATTGATTCAAACATGTTTATTACAGACCAATCTGGAAATCTTGGGAACACACACTGGGTCCAGTAATGCTGGGTTTTGGCCTGATGGGGGTGCTAGAGGAAGGCTCAATATGTGTCCACAGTGGAGTGGGTTCATTCTCAGTAAATGTAATGTGTATCAGCCCATCAGATTTTAATATTATTTTGTATGTGTAGGAGTAAATTGTGCCCTGATGGTGACACAAGAGAAAAAGTCACCAGAAACATTAGGATTCATCCTCTGAGGACAACACATATCCACAGTAGATGTCATGGCCATTAACATATTCGTTTTTAGACCAACATGTCGGTCACGGTGGCACCAAAGTTGGCAATGCTCAAATTCTACACACAGTTGCTCTGAAATGAAATCCAGTCTTACCCTGGGTCCAGTGAGACCGGGTCCACCGATGTTCCCTTCCATCCCCCTGATGCCCTGTGAACCACAGTGCAGAGAGATGAGAAGGAGAGAGGCTCTCTGCTTCAGCTCAGCTGTGTGAAGAACTGATGTCATTTACTGTTCTGGGATCAAGCAGCTCACCTGAGGGCCTGGAGCCCCCTCTTCTCCTTTTGGACCTAGAGGTCCTGGTAAACCCTGCAGATGAGAGGCAGATAAATGGTTTCATGTAGACAACAACCCAGGGAAGAAGATTAAAAGTGTTTCTGTATTTCAGGTCAGACTCACCTGGCCTCCCGGTCGCCCAGGATCTCCCTTCTCCCCTCTCACACCCGGCGGACCCTAAAAGGGAAAACATGAAAACACAAAACAAATAGATTTTATACAACGTACTAGATTCATAAGTCTTTAGTAAGATATGTACCATGTTTAATACCACAATACACAACTAGGTATTTAAAGCAAAGAAGGGTACCCACCACTTTACCCTGCATCGCCATGCCTCGGGGTCCTATGCTGCCCAGGGGTCCAAGACCTCCCTCTAATCCAGACTTTCCTGGAGGACCCACCTCCCCCTAAAACACAGAGAAACTGACTTGAAGACATCAATATGGAGGCATGCCTCTAACCAAAACATTTTAAATTTAAGGAAGAAAGAGCCCTGACCAATAAATACCCTGCTATGCTCTAGTTTCTGAATCCAAGAAATATTTTCATCTCACCTTGTGACCTTGCTCTCCCTTCTCGCCTTTCTCACCACGAATACCTGGCTTTCCCTGGAGAAAAAGAAAAAGAATTAAAGTCCTCGTGTTATCAAACATTAATATTCTGGGTCTAACTGAGCTCTCGTGGTGACATACGGTTGGTCCAGAGGAACCAGAAGCTCCGGGGACGTCAGAGGAACAGGTACAGGTGTAGGCCGGGGCGGGACAGCTCTCCTCATCTCTCTGACACACACACACACACACACACACACACACACACGCACGCTTATTACACAGCTACTTACTTAAAAAAATCAATAATTTGACACAGAAATGTTTCACCAGAGATCGACATCAAAACTGCATCCATAGCAATGGTCTGTTATAAAGAAATAACAGACGTTGAACGTTGCCTACCATTTCATGCTCTCTGTGATCTTTTCACATCTAAGTTATTGTGTAACCTCTTGGTCACAAGCAGCATCTACAGTAACCAAGCCTCTTATGATGATTACAGTCCAGCACAGGAAGCCGATAAGATCACACCGTTGCTGTGTTCTTAAGATATTAAATACGTTAAGTGTTGATCATTTTATTAAATGAATTAAATCTTAAACTCATCTATAAATGCTTACATAACCAGGCTCCCTTTGTGTTTCCACTCAGAGCTTCAGGCTCAGTAACACCTGGAGCATCCAACAGGAGATGGAAGGGCACCTCACCCAAATCCTCATCACTTTAAACTCAAACTGGACCCTGACTGGGATCATTTGGGGATCAATCATGAAGTCATGAATGATCTGCTGCTTCTTTATGGTGTTTTATTATATCATAGTTTGTATTGTTCTGCCTGTAGTTTCTTGTCGAGTTTTGCACGTATTCATTTGTCGAGTTTGTGTTTTGTATGATCTCTTGTGTATTTGTTGTTGTGTTTAATGTACATTAAAAGCCCACCTAGAGATGCTGTGGTGTGTGCAGCACATCTTGTGTGTGGTTTATGCTACAGACGTGTCCCTATACAAATAAACATTAAATAAATACATGATGATTCAGCTCACCACATGCTTATACCCAGACAGAGCTGAATAAATGTAGATATAAATGGTAACATGGACTGACCTGTCCAGGCAGGTCACAGCATGTGTCCTCTAGAGCCCATGTGGTGTTACAGACGATCTCAAAGGACTGCAGCTGGAACTGGACACAGTGAAGAACACAGGACACAGATAGGATTTTATAATATATCTTCAGAGTGTGTCATTTATCGACAGGACAGGTGGATTCAAATCAGATAAACAGAATAAAGAGTACCGGTGCTGATCCACTATTGGGCCCTCTGGTCTTCACCAGTTTGCCCAGCATCTCAAAGCCGTCGGTCGGAAGGTTGCCCAGAGGGCGGGCAGGCCTCTCGCCCACACGCTGGCAGTCCACAGACAGGGACACGCCCACCTGGCTGACAGATAGGTGAATCTGCCAATCACATATATTCATATTAGACCAGGTAGTCAGATTTACTAGACCCCAACACCCTTTTTTCAGATTTAGATTCAGATTCAGACAACTTTATTGATCCCAAGAAGGGCAATTCATGTCCAGCTTACCCCTTCACAAACATACACACAACATCCAATATGTTATGTCAAGCACAGATCAGTAAAACTCACAAACAAAGGTTGGTAAAGGACAGCAGATAAGTTAATAAAATATAATAAGTAGCAATAAAATAGATAAAAAGAAAAAACAAATAGATAATACATAGACATTGTTACATGATTTAGGGAACTGTTATTAAAAACCTCACGTGAAATGACTCCCGTCTGAGTTTAATAACCTGATAACAGAAGGAATAAAAGATTTGGAGTAACGGTTACTGTAGTTCTCCTCAGAGGTGCCTGATAACGGCGGCCTGAAGGCATCAAAGAGAACTCAGGAGATCGAACATGAAGAGGTAGGCTGATAATATTCTTTGCCTTCTTCACCACCTGATTCACCCAGAGGGAACACAAGTCTCTTTGTTTGACTCCAGTAATCTTGGAGCAAACCTTAACAATGCTATACAGGCTGTTTTCCACTGAACCAACAAATAAAAGAAAAGGTTAAAAGACTTTCAATAAAAGAACAATAAAAGTTACTTAAGATCCTCTCACTGACATTAAAAGAGTTCAGCTTCCTCAACAAATAGATTCTCTGTTGACCTCGTTTGACGATAGACTTGTTATTAATATGAAACCTCAGTTTACAATCAAACACAGTTCCAAGGTATTTATACGACTCCACAATCTGAACATCTTCACCGTGTATGATGCTAACTTTGTATTCAGTATTGTGTCTGAAGTCAATGATCATTTCCTTTGTTTTGGAAACATTGAGGTCAAGATAATTATCACCGCACCATTTAACGAACTTAGGTAATGCTGGACCATGATCAGACTCTGAGCCTTGAAGTAAAGATAACAGGACAGTGTCAACAGAAAACGTAACAAGAAGCCTGTTCTCCTGAGAAGACCTGCAGCTGTCGGTGTACATGATAAATAGGAGGGGTGACAACACATAACCCTGAGGGGAACCTGTGTTTGATAAGGACTTCTTGGACATTTGTCCATTCACGAAAACAGATCAGATCATCCACTGTATGTGGATTCTATTTCAAACCACCTCTTTCCTTTTATTACATGTCTTGACATTTATGTTCTTTTAGAGACGTAACATAGCTAGATGGAAATAATGACATTCAACCTGAAAACATGACATCAATGTTTCTTAAATTGCTAAATGACAGTGAATGTGTATATGATGTCACCTTGTGAAAACTGCCATAGAACAGTCTGTGGACCTGCCGCTGGTCAAAGGTCAGCTCCTGCACTTCTCCCCTGTAGTCCAGACTGAAGTACACCAGATGCTTGGTGGTAGCTGTGGGGGAAGATGCTCAGCGATCAACTTCTAACTCTAAATAATTAATTAATTGATTAATTAATTTGGCTGTTTAAAATGCATATTAACTAATTTCATGTTTTATCTGTCATCACAGTGAAATGATCAAACTTGTTGTACGATACTGAAACTTCATTGTAAAAGCTCACAGGTGACTTGCTTTGTTTGGACATGTTTCTTTTAAATCTGAGGTTACATTTACTTTAAATTAAACTCGATGCAACTAATGATAACTTTCATTATTGATTAAAGTGTTGATTATTTTCTCAACTCATTGTTTGGTCCATAAAAGTTGAGAATTACAGAAAAATTGCTCACCCAAATTTCCTAATGCCCAAGACCTTCAAATCCCTTATTTTGTCTGACCAACAGTCCAAAAGATATTAATCTTATCATTACATCAGACTTAGAACTTGAATCATAGGCAAGGGTTGGTAATGTTGCTTGAAAAACACTGTAAACCATAAATATCAAAATAATCTCTGATTCTTTTTCTATTGATTACTAATCGATTGATCGATTAATCTCTTCAGCTCTAAATAAAACCATGAACCATACTCAGGCAGGTCTCTAAGAAGATGTTCAGATGTGACTCCAGAGTGGTCTGAACTCGTCGAGAGCTGGTCTAGTATCGATGTCAGAATGGGAGACTAAAGGGATTAGGAGATGTAACTCACGGTCGAGCACCACTCCCATCTGGGGCTGGAAGTCGTTGTCAGTGAGCTGCCAGAGGGCGAAGGGCTCCCGAGGCGTCTCCTGCAGCACGCGGAAGGAGATGCTGATGGTGTGTTCTGGAGAGAAACCTGCAGGGTGGATGAACCTGGAAGGGGAGAGGGATGTATAAGGGTTCTCTTTCTTTTAAAAATACAGTAAACATGCTGCTGCACAATGACAGAGAGAGGCAGAGTGTGCTGGAAGATCTTATCAGTAAATTGCACTTGTGTGGCAGAAAGGCATCAAAGCCAGGATTAACAAAGCCAGAAGAGCCTTTAGTCGATTCCGTCCCATCTGGAAGTCTAAGGGCGTTTTCACATCAGGGACCCAGGCCCGGATCAGTGTCCACTTGACCCCAAAGTCCAGAACGTTTGATTAGTGTATTGTACAAATCAATAGTACCTAATATGAAAACATTTTAAGGTCTACACCCTCAAGACAAAGATCAGGCCTTACAAGAGCAAAGTGAAGTCTCTACTGCTGTACGAGTGCTGGTGGATCATCAACACAGAATCCTTAATATGAATCATAAAAACACTCTTTGCAACTTAGTCTAATTTTTCTTCATTAGCTAAAGGCCTTTCTTTTCATTTTCTTTTTTTATTCTGCATCCAGAGGATCAAATATTTGTCCTATACAGCGACACAGTCACCGATTATCAGCCCCCTATCCAGCCTGAGCCTGAACCGTATCAGACAAAACTGTACCGGAAGCCTTTCACAGACAATTAATTTAGAGCTGTGTTATTGCTCCTTTACATCCATTCTCTTATTTCAGTAATAAACATATTATAAATGTCTGAGTGAGGGTGTTTCCTCTCTTTAAAGCAACCTCTGTAGATTCTTCCTCAGGTGAATCTGGTGTACAGTATGAACTCTTCAGTGGGATTGGATTACTCCGGCCACATGTGGAAGTTGTTATGTAACCAAGGATATTTATTTAACTTTATATGCACAAAGCATGACAAACCTACTGAACACAGCTGGACAAACACCACAGAGACGGTATTGTTACTGTGAGGCTACATTCATGCTTATTGGTGTATAAACACAAGCAGAACCCAGAGAAGAAGCAGAGAGTAAAAGAGACGCTCTCACTTGGTGCTCTGTGTCAGCTGGACGTCTCTGAACAGAGTGTAGGTGGGGACGATGTTGAAGACAAAGGGCTCGGCTGCCACGCCGTTCACAGACGAGTGAGCTGTCTTCGTCAGTCCAAACGCTTCCATCATGTCAAACCCTGAGACATCAACCACAGGACAGAAATGAAATGAGACAACATGGGGACAGTCTCTTATTGTTCTAAATCTGATGTTTCAATCCTTCAAAATGAACCTTTTAGTTTGACAGTTACGTGTGAGGCTCTCACCTTTAACAATGCTGTTTCTGATGGTGACTTCAGGGCACACTGGGACACAACAGAGATGTGTTGAAACGTTATGAACAAGGCAGAGATAACATCAGTTTTCTTCACTATGGGCTCCAGTGTACTCTAAAACTAATTTACCATTTAAGATTACATCTCAAGGAAGATGATATGATGGAGGAAAGAACAATATGTAGCTGGGGAGAAAGCAATAAGGAGTGAGAAACTGATGGTCTTGTTGATGCACAAGACTGGAATGTATTATTGCTTATTTATCACCTTTCAGTGGGATCATACTGTAATAATAAGAAGGTATTCTGATGGTCTCATTTACATTTATTGGGTCTCAAAACATGCAAATTTCATTTAAACTGACAAATGAAGCATGACGCCAGTCCTCATGACTGTATGAAATTAATTTCACCCACATCACCAAAACCAATTGTTACTCACTCTCCCACTGTGTTAATTTGTTGTGTTAAACAGACTTATCTCTACGGAGGAACAGATGTGTGATATGATGGTGAGTCACCTTCGTTGTGGATCGGGTACATCCGGGGATGGATGGGGATTCTGGCCGGAGCTGTGGCTGTAAAAGGAAAGTAAATCCAATCACAACACATTTAACAAACAACAAGAATGTTCAAGGATCATACTGTTTGTATCAATCTATACTCTAACTACTGACTGATTTGATTACATTCAGTAGAGAAAAATCCTAGAAATAATTGATAACCAACCAACTGCCTTTAACATCTAACATACTGTGTCTGTGTGACAGTGATGAGGTCACACCTGTTGGATGGAGGATGGAGACGGCGGCGCCCTCTGCTGAGCCCAGAAGTGAGTGCACGCTGATGCGATACAGAGTCTCTGGTTCCAGATCAGTGAAACAGTGACTGCTGCTGGACTCGTCCACAATCTCTTCCTTTGTCTGCTTGTCTGTACACAAAGCACACACAGACAGGACATGTACAGTACACACACAATGGGTAGATGAACAGTGGTTAGCGTGGTTTCTGAGACAGCTTTATGTGAGTTAGATTCAACTTTACTGTCATTGCAGACTACAGGTACTCCAACCAGAAGTGCAAGAAGCAGTGCAGAATACTGTCCAGAGCATATACAGAATACAATAAACAGAAAGGGGTACTAATACACTAGTATGAGCAGTATGAACAGTATCAACAGTGTGTATGAATACACTAAGATATACAGTATGAACAGTATGAAGCAGAGCATGTATCAGTATAAAATATACAGTGTTGTCTGGACACATGTATCCTGTTTATGATCAGGTTTTTGAAGTATCCCCTTTATGTGTTTGAACATGTGAACACCATATCCTGATTTACCTGATCCTGTTAATAAGAAAGCTGAATATGATGTATACACTTTATCCCGGTTATTGTGCATCTCACTTCTGGAGGAAACAGAGTTTTGTCTTGCGGTAATGAAAGAGGCTGCATATGTTCATCCTCCTGTGCGGTGGTATAGTGACAGTGAGAGGCTGACTCCGGTCAGAGTGGAGGACAGTGTTATAATGGGCTTTGAGGAATAGCTCAGTACGTAGTGTGTGTGTGTGTGTGTGTGGTCGAGCGAGCAAGCAGACAGGTGATCGGAGCAGAGGATAAACAAGGCAAATGTGAGCATGGCTCACTGCCTGACCCCTACGAAAGTAGGGCCAAAGGTTCAGCCCTTTAGGAACTAATGGAATTAGTCTATTGAGCACAATCTAGCTTGTTATTAGCTCACCTTCCTCAAGTCCAGGGTGCCTAAAATGTTTTAAATTGTGGGCACGCTGGACTTATTACCCCCAAAAGGCACAACTAGACCACACTGTCAACCATCATACCAAATGTGAAGTTCCTAAGTTAAATAGTTTCAGAGTTCTGCTCTGGAAACGAAAGTGTGACACGAGAACGGACGGAAGGACGGACACGTGGAGCGCTACATACCCCGAACTACGTTGTCGCGGGGGTATAATAATTAGCAGTAAAGCTGTCAGCTGGTAGTACAGTGTAGGTTGGTTTGTTCCAGTAAACATCACAGAACCTGTACAAACAGACTGCAGTAACCAGGATACTAGTGATTATCATACGGGGATATGAATAAACTGATATCATATCCTGAATATGATCAAAACCAGGATAAGCATCATCACCTCATGTCCATGTGACCACACTCAGTTACTTTACAACAGCTTACCTTTGACGGACTGGATGACGATACGATATCCATCGACAGCAGACACGGGTCTCCAAGACACACAGATACTGGAGTGGTCTGACCTGACCACACTCACACTGCTGACCCGCAGACTGGCTGGAGGGAGAGACAGACGGATAGACGGACAGACAGACAGTGAGGCAGGTAGATACAGAAGGCTGATACAGACCAGTCGGGGCCAGTATCTATGAAACCTTCATGGTCACTTCAGGCTGTGTTATCTTCAGACAACTTTACAACACTAGTCCTCCTCAACACCTGCAAACTGACCTGGAGAAGTTCACCTTTAAGACTGGCCATCATTCTTTATATCCAACATTAATGTGCTTCAATATATCCAAACACACAAGAGGAAAGCTTATGTAAGATATTTCACCTTTAGTTATGTTGACAATATCTATATAGAATGCTATTTGCGATATTATTCATAACAGTCTTAAAGAAGTTAAAGAAGCATATATCAACCATTTAGGTGCTAACTATCTGTGGAGGACTAGGCCCAAAACAATGTTTGTACATGATTATCTAATACTTGATAAACATCATCTATTAATAGTTTCTGGTTTTATGAACACTTACTTGAAAGTTTGAATATTTAGAATAAGATTAATTTGTCATTTCTATGTTTTCTGATTTATTGTTGCCAAAACTCTTTTACAGCCCAGAGCCAGTAGAACTGTTAATGCGCTTTTCACCATTTTAATGTATTCATGCTGAATCCATAGTGTTATAAACTGGATGATTTCAACTTGTTGTTGTTGATGTATATGTTGGGATTGGGACAGATCTTGTATCTTTGTTATCACATTATTATCATACAGTTTTCCTTAATATCTTTTCTTTGTTGGAGAGTGTGTGCCCTCTGCATGTGATGCAGCCTTCTACTCTTGGACTGACTTAGGAGTCACACTTCTGGAGCCCTCTTAAATAAAGTTGGTGGCACGTTTTCATCATACGGACTGTAGCATAATCAATATTAATAATTAAATATGAACACACTTTCAGTTTGTATTTTAGTTGACTAAACACATATTTTGTTCTATTTGTCACATATGATGTATATATAGATGACCTGTCTGAAGGAAACATCTGTTTTTAAAAAGCTTAAGAAGCTGTGTGTATTCTTTCAGTTTGACTCACTGGTTTTGCCCTGAGCTGAACCGCTGCCTCCTTCTCTGTTGCGGTACTCGGCGGTGACCAGGATGCTGTAACGCGTATCTGGCTGTAACGACTCCAACACCACCCGCTTCTCACCACCTGGGACCAACACCTGTAGACAACAAACCCACCTTTCAAAGAAAATTGTCCGAGTGTCGACACAGCGACAGAGCTAATCTGACCCCTGACCCCTCAGAAGCTCTATGATCTATGCCTGGCAGGATGAAGAGGTGACGACTATGGCCCACTCACAGTGCTGTCCTGGGACTCTGCTGCAGTCAGTGCAGTGTAAGACACACGGTACTGGAGGACATGAGCGTTGGGAGGTACCCAGCTGACCACCAAGCTGACCGCCGATCTATGCCTGGCAGGATGAAGAGGTGACGACTATGGCCCACTCACAGTGCTGTCCTGGGACTCTGCTGCAGTCAGTGCAGTGTAAGACACACGGTACTGGAGGACATGAGCGTTGGGAGGTACCCAGCTGACCACCAAGCTGACCGCCGTCTCCTCAGAGACCGATATGCTGGATGGGCCTCCACCAGACACTGCAGGGACAACATACAACAAGCAGAGACATTTAGACTCACTACGAGGAAATGTTTATTGATGAGAGACGACAAATATTGCCCTAATGAGGAGAGAGTTGGCCTCCACCTGTGAAACATTAAAAAAAAACCCTGTGGTTTAAATGTCATTGGTCAGACTGTGAATCTGAAGGAAATGAAGACCACAGAGCATTTGACGGAAGTTAGAGATTAACTAATGCACAAATTAGGAAAAGGTCACAAAATAATATGGATCTATAGAACTTTTTAAACTAAATGGGCCCCTTTATGCCCCTTCCTGTTCCAATGGTTGTTAATGCAGTAGCTGACAGGAAGTAAACTTGGACCAAAGCTGGTGAAGTAGCAACAGATTGGCAATGAAAAGGTATATAGTGAGGAAATGGAAGCTGACTCACACCAGGGCTGGGTATCGGTACTAATAACCCAGTACTAAGTAGTATCAAAACTTCTCCAGTCTCCAGTCTCACAGCCAATCACCACAAGTGTTCTTCGACCTAATGCGATGTGTGATTGGCCCACTACTGCAGCAGTGGGCCAATCACACATCGTCTGTGGTGTGGTGAAGTCCAGCGCCGTGTATTTGATGAGTTGGCTGTTCAGCATCCATCTCGGCACGCTGAACAGCCAGAACATTGGTACAGAACATTGGAAAGTATGGCTATACTACACGCCTCCCGTCTCTGTTCATACTGAGTGACAGAAATGACTCTCCAGTGCTGCTGATAGTATTTTATCTATTA
>CAKAOI010047990.1:23573-53487 GCA_916701655.1 Sebastiscus albofasciatus
TGAATACTAATGTCTCCATTCATCTCCATCTCCAGTAGTACTGAACCCACTGAGAGACAAACTCTGCAGCTCTATCGCAGTTTTTAGCTGCTTTTGGTTTTCCAGTCTGCACACGGACTGTATGGAATCTCACTGCTCTCACGTCCTCTTTAAAAACTTAAAACTATGAAAAGTTGAATGTAAAACTAGAGCAAATAGAATTATGAATGACCCTTCTCACCCACTGCACCCTGAATGTGAACTCTTACCCTCAGGGAGACGTTATACATGACCGATGGCAAATGGAAATATCTACAAAAAGTCCTTTGTTCCAAGTGCTGTTAAGGTAATAAATTAAGCTAAGACTATGATTACACAGGGCGGAGCTCCTCTCCTTTCATGAACATGTACTGCTGAGCCATCTCTTTTTTGCGTTTTGCATTTCCTCCTGTTTGCATCTGATGTAGGCCTATGTATTGTTGTATGTATGTTTTTATGGCATGTTTTAATGGGAATGCATGGTTATGTATGTTTGCATGTCTTATGGTGAAACCGAAGGTAAATGGACAATTAAGTTCTCATAATCGGACACACTTTGTGAGCAGGTCCTTATAGATGCATGTAAGTTTTAAATTTAAAATGTGTCTATGTAATGATTTATTCAAAGAGAAACCAAAAATGCATTTTTATTTAGTTCTCTGTAATACATCCTTTTCATTTCTACTCTTTTATTATTTATTATTGTTATTATACAAAGCAGTTTGAAAAGAGATGCGTGAATTATTATTATGGATGTTTGTGATTCGTTGCACTCCGACGATAGACTAATGAAGCCTGACGGTAATCATTAAAGCCACATGAGAGTCATTTAAAATAATTTAGTAATTTATACGTCTGTCTTTGAAGATAAAGATGCAATCTCAGTTGTGGGGATGGTTTAGGAGACAGACGGCTTGTAGTTTGGGGGGAAGTTACCTGCTTGACGTCACTGCCGTGGTTGGTGCTGTAGATGATCCTGTGTCCGGGGACGTCCACGGCTCCGGGCACCCAGCTCACCCTCAGCATACTGTGGGTGACCATCGGGAACTGAACGCTCACCGGCGGTGGGAGAGGGACTGTGAAATAATAAGGAAGGGAAGAGGAAGATGAAGGTGATGAAACACAAGTGATTCCTCAGTGGACGGAAGCGATTTATTTGATCAATTCCATTGAGAAGTTATTATGCTGGAGATATTGATAATAGAGAACATACTTACATGTGGTGGCGACAGCAGTGACCGGGTCGCTGGGTTCCTCATCGTACAGAGCATAGACGGTGACAGAGTAGTCTGTTGCCGGCAGTAGCCCCGCCAGCTCCACCACCGTCTGCTCTGCATTGAATTTCTCCTGTAGAAATACACAAACAAAATGCAAACGTGGAGTTATCAGTCTGTTAATATTAGGATTGTCTGCTACCAATCCTTACTGTAAAATGACATCACAATGAGTGATAGGAGAGGAGCGCTGACATGAAACAGAATTAAAGAAGTAAGAAGACATTAATGATTTAACAGCCCATTTTAATCTACATTTCACATGATTATTGAAGTGTTTTATGATGTGGTCGCCCTCAACAGATAAAGCCTGGACAAACAGATTGTCCTTGTACATACAGTATTTAACTAATGATCTAATATGAATTGACGATTCATCACAAATGTATAAATACAGGTGTGTTCTTGTTTTCACCTCTATGTGATGATCAATAACATATCCAGGCTACGGCCTGCCTGGTTTCAGTTGTTTATATGTTGTATGATATCTGTGTTTCATATCTGTAATTCAGAAACAGGTGACATGAGAGGCTACATTATCTCTAAAGTGGTGTACGGTTGCTGATAACATTACAGGTAACACATTGTCCTGAAAATATATCATTATGTGAGCAGACCATGCCTGCTCTACTGAGCCTCGTGCATTATGTTGTCATCTACCTGCTTACGTGTTGCTGAGGCCCCTTTATCTTATTACTGGCTTGTATTTATTGGCTTATAATTATAAATTCCATTTGTGTAATCTATGTATAAACCTCCATATGTGCCCATTTCACTCTCCTCCACACACACACACACACAAACACACAGAGAGAGGTCCAGTTCTCACCTCCTTAGCGTCATCAGGCTCTCCGTGGTTCAGGGCTGAGTACAGGATCATGTACTGTGTTGCACCAGGCGCTGCATCCCAACTCACCCGCAGCGAGCTGTAAGAGTAAGGAGTCACCTCCAGGTGGGCCGGCATGGCCAGGGGCACTGAGAGAGGGAGACAGGAAGAGAGAGAAGAAAGGATGAGGAGAGTAGAGACACAAACCAGGTTTTACAAACAAGCCTGTAAACATGTTGACTACATTATGTCATTTACTGGTGACTCTTTGGACGCCTTGTGGATTCAGTTTGCTGCTAGTTTAGTCATCAACAGCAGTGATTGCATTACATTATAAGCTAATATTCTTTCTTATTTTAACCTGTACTTGTTGGGCCTTCTTAGGTCTAATTTGGAAATTGCTAAGTTATAGTGTTGGTATCATCCACAAATCCCACGAAAAGACCAAAACTAACTATACAGTATGTATCCCATCCTGTCTGTAAGTGTTCCTACTGAAGATGCACAGCTTTAAAAACAGGTCATGAATTATACTTTCATTTTCAGAGGAAATGGTGCATTTGTTGGGGACTCTTAGGTGCTTAATTAGTAGGATCAGTTCATTGATGGTTTTGTTCTTTTCATGGGATTTTGTTGAAAATAACAAAAATGGATTATCAACAGACCTGTCCTTAAAAAGCTCTGAGATGCATCATCTGAAGTTTGTGCAAGTACATGTGACACACTGACAAACTGATGAAGAAACAAATGGATCCCTTAGATTAATATAATATTTAGTAGTAAGCGGTCAGTCTTACGTGTGGTGACCGTTCCTCTGAGTGCCAGGCCGACGCTGTGTTCATACACAGGGAAGATGGACACGTGGTAGAGAGTCTGAGAGGAGAGGCCTTCCAGCAGCACAGTGGACTCTGAGCCGGCCAACACCACCTGGAGACAAAGCATCACTTACAGTCACACACAAACACGACATTATAATACTCTGTAGACATAAATATGTATTACTTTTAATATAAAAACACAATTTTTCAATCAAACACAATGTTTCAATAGTTACACAAATGTTTAGTTTTAGCTAGAACAGGTTTTTCCTGCTACAATCAAGCACATTTCTCCCAGAGTTAGAGGAGGATGTAAAACACAATGTGGAGGCTGCTGGAATCGTCCCTGGTAATGGTCTTACATTGCTTATATAACTGTGCTTATGTCTCAAACCTAATGTGGTAATATATCAATAAGGTTGCGTTCTGACCTCCTGTGGACTCTGACCCTCGGCGCTGTGGTAGACCACTCGGTACTGTTGGACCGCTTTAGCAGGATTGGTCCAGTGGAGCTTCACTTCTCTGGAACCCAGCTCAGAGAAGCGGAGGTCAGTAGGACTGGGGTAGGAGAGGGCTGGGTCTGCTGTGGGCCCAGGCTCCATGCCTGGAGACACAAGGAATCAGCACATTAGACCTCAACAAGATATTCGTTGTTTGAAAAGCTCGATGCCTGCCCTGCATTCAAGTGCATGTGTCTGATGAGTTGCTAGAACAGACAGAAAGGCAGATAGCTAGACAGATAGACAGGTTACGTTTAGAGATGCCACGGTCCTCTATCCTCCCACACAGGATGTGGACCAGTCGTGACACCAGTTTGCTGAGCAGAGGGAAGTCGTTGACGTTGTAGACGTTCAGATCCACCGGCTCCGACGCCACCTGTCTCAACTCGGCCTCGTCAGCATTCTTTACACCTGAATAATACAAAGTTGTAAAATGGTTCAACCCACAGAACTAAATGCTTCTGAGCGCCAATGAGACCGTAACATAGCGATCATGTGACCACATCAGACTGTAACTGGTTAAACTCTGGTAAGCTGAATAAACTGAATAAGTCAAGAGTGCTGACAGTCCCGTGGTGCTAAGAAATGTATTTAATGTCTACACCTCCTCACCTACAGCGATGATCTCCACGCCAGCATTCTTCAGCCGGTTTGCCGCAGCAATGGCGTCATCCTGAGATTTGCCATCGGTCAACAAGACCAGGAATAACGGTGTGCCCAACCTGGCGCCTGCCTCAGCCCTCATGTTCTCCTCCATGACGTGGAGCAGCGCCTGGCCTGGGAGACGGATGGTTACACACTGACAGACATACGGTACATGTACTCTACTGTGTACCTATTGTATGGATCATGTGCATATACACTGATCAGCCATAACATTATGACCGCTGAGAAGTGAAGTGAATGACATCGATTATCTTGTTACAATGGCACCTGGCAGTGGGTGGGATATAGTAGACAGCAAGTGAACATTTTGTCCTTGAAGTTGATGTGTTGGAAGCAGAAAAAATGGGCAAGCGTAAGGATGTGAGCGATTTTGACAAATAGCCAAATTGTGATGGGTAGACAACTGGGTCAGAGTATCTCCAAAACTGCAGCTCTTGTGGGATGTTCCCGGTCTGAAGTGGTCAGGACCTACCAAAAGTGATCCAAGGAAGGAAGACCGGTGAACCAGCGACAGGGTCAGACCCGAGGCTCATTGATGCACGTGGGGAGCGAAGGCTGGCCCGTGTTGTCTGATCCAATAGAAGAGCTACTGGAGCTCAGATTGCTGAAAAAGTTAATGCTGGTTCCGATAGAAAGGTGTCAGAACACACAGTGCATCGCAGTTTGTTGTGTATGGGGCTGCGTAGCCGCAGACCGGTCCGGGTGCCCACGCTGACCCGTGTCCACCACCAAAAGCGCGTACAATGGGCACGTGAGCATCAGAACTGGACCATCGAGCGATGGAAGAAGGTGGTCTGGTCTGATGAATCACGTTTTCTTTTACATCATGTGGATGGCAACGAGTTTGAGGTGTTGCCTTGGCCTCCAAATTCTCCAGATCTCAATCCAATGGAGCATCTGTGGAATGTGCTGGACAAACAAATCCGATCCGTGGAGGCCCCACCTCGCAACTTACAGGACTTAAAGGATCTGCTACTGACGGCTTGGTGCCAGATACCACAGTAGACCTTCAGAGGTCTAGTGGAGTCCATGCCTCGACGGGTCAGGGCTGGATATTAGGCAGGTGGTCATAATGTTAAGGCTGATCGGTGTAAAGCCAGATGTTAGGGCTCAAACACATGAACAGTATAACGGTATCGAAGGTGATGTGTGTTTACCTGTAAATGTGTTTCCGCCCTTATATCTGAAATTCCTTACAGCCTCCAACAGCTGGTCTTTAGTAGTGAAGTTGTTGAGCTGCCACTCTGTGCGGGGGTCTCCGCTGTACTGGGTCAGACCTGGGACAAAAACACGTAAGTGGCTAATTTCAAAATCCTTTTTTGTCTTCATCTTTAGTTGCTTCTACAGAGCTGTTTTAAACCAAAAGCTTGCAGACAGTATCTGTAAATTCATTGTATTATATCACCTTCTTAGAGTAGCAAAATGAGCACTTATTTACAAGTAGACAATGCAGAAGATTTCTTTAAAGATGAACAATGCTCTATTACTTCATATACAACCACAACCAGGAATGAGAACCAATGTAGTGAGACGAGAGAATGTCCTTTTATAGAAAATGTGGCGTAATTGCTGAAATGCATTGCTGTAAAAGCTGTGAATGAAGGTGTGTGTCATTGTGCATGTGAGCATAAGCAGGTATGTGGTCACCAATAACTCACGACAGGAGGACCAATCAGCAGAGATTAAATACTTTGCAAATAAATTCAGCTGTAGCTAAGCAACATAAATGTTATAATAATCACTGTTGCAAAGAAAAACAATACTTAGACATCATACATGTCATTATTAGGGTATAGCCCTTAAACAGTCATGACTGGGACAGCAGACGTCCACCGTGTGGCACTGTGTCGAAATGAATACGACCCACAGGAGGGAAGAGAGACACTCTGATCCTCACCAATCTGAATGTGGTGCGGCCCGATGTGGAAGGGCGTCATCAGGCCCTCCAAGAAGTCTCTGACCCGTCTGAAGTTGGTGCGTCCGATGCTCCAGGAGCCGTCCACCAGCAACATGATTTCCGCCGCTGAATCGCTGTCACACTCAAATGGTTTCCTTGGAGACATACCTTAACAAAAAGGAAGCATGATCAGAGTTCTGGTGACTTGTTGATCTGTGCTAAAGAGCATTGAGGCTGTTCTGGAGGCTCATGGTGGACAGACACTTTACTAAAGAGAGTTCCTAGTAAATTAATAACCTTTCACTATTCACACATGCACTACATTCAGGAACATTTCTGTCTTGAGCCTTTCCACACATGTCATGGGAATACTGGAATAGCTGGGGAAAGGGACAGTCCAGTCCAGCAGATGGCGGCAATGCAACACTTATGATGCCAACCACTGTAAAACTCAACAGAAGAAGAAGATGGGGCAAGGCCGGATGTAGGCACTGAAGACACACACACACACACACACACACACACCCTCGCCCTACCCACGACGTGCAACGCCGTTTAGTGTTCGTCATGGAACACGATCCAATGTCAGTTCTATGTGACTACTGGTACAAACATTTACTGTAAACTGCTCAAACTGATTTGACATTTAATGCATTTAATTTATTCTACTTTATTGTCATACAGACGTCAACAACATAAAGTAAATAGATTGTATTTAGGATCAAATATACCCTTTGTCTAGACTAGAAAACGGTAGACATATTCATTAGATTGTAAATTGTTGTATATTGTATATATACACAACATGTGTTTATTATTTTTACCCCTATCAGGAGCTATAACCCCATAATTTATTATATCTTCAACTGTGCAATACTGACTTAACAGTGCAATAATTTGGTGCAATAATTCAGCTGTGCAATAATCTGGTTTACTCTGGCATTTACACTGCATGTATTTATACAGAACGTTTAAACTAATATTCTTATTTTACACTATTCTTGCTTTTTTTTATAAATTCCTGCATTTATATTATTTGCATAGATCCTATTTTTCAGTATTATTATTTGCACTGTTGTTTTATACATTTCTTATTCATGTTTTCTTATGATTTCTCTATTTTTATATATTTATATTTATATTCTAGAAAAATGTAACTAAATTTCCGCCCGGGGATCAATAAAGTATTTCTGATTCTGATATTTATTTCCTTGCCGGAGAGAGGGAAGTTCATCCCGAAGTGGCTGCTGTATTTACACCCTCCACCTTCAGCTGTGAGTGTGACTACAAACAGAGTGCACTCCACCACGGAGTGGGAGGGTGGAGGGGCCGGATTGGAATTGGGCCGACGTCTCTTATTATTATTTTCAGGAACATGGAGGAGGAACAGGAACATTTCTGTCCAGTTTTTAAGTTCTTGTAATGTATTTAATATTCAACAAGTTTGCAGCGTTGGGTACAAAGTGAATGGATGAATGGGTTAAACAAATAGATTGTAGCCCAAATAGATAATAAAAGCAAAAGGGCGATGCTAGTCTATCATACAACGGTGGCTAGAAAGCTGATATACTGTCAAGATGTTGTTGTTATAGAAACAAAAAACCCACGCGCAGCACTGGGGATGAAGCGCTCCCCAGCGCTATATGGACACAAGTCCTTTGGCTATACAAGGACGCCCACCACTATTTACAATAAACTGGAGCTTCTGTGATTTGCTTAGCCGCTAAAACAACATTACTCTCTCTTTCATTTTAAAATGCCTGGTCGTATTTCTGATATTATTTTGGTGAAAGTAACGTAAAAGTAGTGTAATCAGTAACATGTTACTCTGCACAGACAGTAATGTTGTAAAGTAATTTATTACTTTCAAATGAAAGTAGCTAGTAATACGTAATATTATTACTTGCGAAACAAGTCAAATCACCCGATAAAGCATTGGCGTAAATGCCAAACCATAAACAAATCACGGAGTGTTGTGATTGGCTGTTGTGATTTCACGTGCTTTTCCCTGCAATGTTACGGCTTTCATTCCTAACACGGGCGTACCGGCACTTTCCCTGAAATGTTACGAGGTCTTGAGGTGGAGATTTCCCTGATCATTGATCCCTGCTCTCATTCACACATGAGTCCATGCAGGACATGTTTTCAGGGATATACTGCGTGTGTGAAAGGGACTTCATCACTTTGTCGTGTTTTTTTTGTTTCCTTTTATTGGTCACCCATCTGTATATTAGTGAGTACATGGGTAAAAGCATGCTTTTAAATCAGGAAACAGATGGCTCTATGCAGGCAAAAAGGTGTGTGTTGGTGTTAAATGTAGGTGTGTAAATACCATGTGCACATGTGTCAACATGGTGCATGGATGAACATGAGCGAGTGTCCATGTATGTGAATGTGTTCCTCTGGATTACGAGGGAGAGAGAGAGAGGACACATGCACCCTGCAGCTGAACGAGATGGCCTGTCATTATCTCTTTACCTGTCCCTCCCACCTGTAAACACTGTCATCACATGTCAAACCAACACTTACTGCTCTCCAGCCTCATCAGATGATGCTGAACAGACGTTCTTTAAGACAACCTGCTTGAAGGGAGTTGTCCTAATCGTTTCCATCATGTCTTGGTTCATTGTAGATCAGAGTTTTCTACCAAACACTGGGGGGGTTAGAGGTTACCTGTAACCGGTTGGGTGGGGAAGGTGGTCTTCCGGGGTTTCTCCTCGGCTGCTTTGCCTTGTGTCGTCCCCTGCTCCTCCTTATTCTCCGCCTTAGAACGATCCCGCTCTTTCTTCCTCTTCCTCTTCTCTTTGGTGGTTCTCTCTGGGGCCTCATCAGGGGGCTGAGAGGGGGTTTCTGTTGCTGGGGGCTCTGGAGGAGAGAGAGCACATGGGTGGGGTTATAGTAAGATAAGCAATGATCGTTTAGGGACCAGTTGAGGCTGTATGTGACAGGAAATCTACTGTTGACATGAGATCCAACTGACTTCAAGAGGACGGAAGTGAGAATTAGACATGATAGTTTTATGATTCTTAGTGGACGGATTCAACATGAAGCTAACAAACACCCGCCTTTCATCTTGTGCCAGCGTTTGTTTCCTGTGTTACACCTACTGTTGCTGGACTGTCATTACTGTGTGTGGATTCGTCTCAAAGCTCTTTGGTGTCGGCGTGTGTAAATACAGTATACTATACTTACTGTACATGTGTGTACTGGCTTGCTTGTATGTGTGTGTGTCGGCAACGTTTCCGTACCTCGCCCCCCTCTCGCTCAAATAGAGGTATAATGACAGAGGCCATGATGATCAACTTCTGTTGTAGGGTTTTATGTGCCAAACAGACTAAACAGTGGGTGGGGTCAGTGTTTAATCAGGATTTCAATCAATATCAAAGTCTTTGTTGCATTTCATAACATACTGTATATGTATATTCATTTTGAAATGTTTGACTGTCTGTTCTGGTTGATCAAAGTTATATTTATGTGTGATGTCCCATCTCTAAATATACTGTTCATCTTCAGATCAAATGACATCTTAATTTGTTATATGACAACTGTACAGAAATGTAGATTAGTAATGTGGAATGTAGAAAGTAAATTGACAACATATTTTCTTTAGCCACCAGATTTCATGATATATATACTCTGTAGTTTATTGTCTATTGTCTTTTTCATATGTCTTTGTTAATAAATCCTGTACAATCATAACAAATGGGGGGTTCGTCCGGGAAGCTTTGTTATGCTCCACTCATGGGCAGCCCTATTGTGGCGAACAACACTCCAACACTGACCTAAACCAAACACAGAAGACACCTTTAAAACTCTCAAATCCATAGGATTTATTAACAAGGAAATATGAAAAAGACAATATCAAAGTCCTAAGCTGAGAGGCAGCAAAACCAGCAGTCCCCACACCAGAAGCCTCTTCCTTCTGCTGCTGGCACAGGAGCTTTTAAGCACTTCTTTCCCAACCTTGTTGACCAAATGCAGCACACTTGGGCAGAGCTACTGGAGAGGGAAAAGAAACAGCAGCACAGAAAACACATACAGCCGTAACACTCATCCTATCGGTCAAACAGAAAACGTTTTGTTTTAATTGAGTCATTCACGTCTTCAACTATAAAGATATCATGTAGTATAATGGTCAACTGGTCAAACCTTCTAGGTTCAACAATCACACTACAGAGGAGCTGATGTGAGAGACTAGATATAACAAAATGTCTGGGGTTGAACTCAAAACATCCTAATCATCAGCCCTGAGCACATCTCTACACTAAATGCTAAGTGCTTGGGTTGATTTTTGACAATGGCCTTAACTTGAATTAAGTGTCTGAGGGTCTAGGATCCTTTCCATAATGTTATCAGACACTTCTAATAACAATCTGAGCCTGTCAGTGGCAAAGACAAGCACTTTCAGTGAGCAGCTTGTTTAGCGGCTGCCAGTTACAGCGCTCTCCCTCAATACTAGACCAACTTCACAAATGGGTGTCTCCATTAGTCACTGAGACACAAAAGCATGGGTTCAAGTCAAGGCGTGATCCAGCTTCTGCTTTCAGTCTGCTGGCACTGTCTCAGCTTTTGTATAGACTCGCCTTGTCTGACCACTAGACTTATCTGTTTAACATCTTCACAGATTTTTATTTTCCCTCTTGTTTCATTCAGGTGCCGGATTTAAATAACTGCTGTCACCACCAGGAACAAACTCCTCAAAATCACACACAATGCCTCTAGCATCATTGGTCCCTGTTCTTCCGACCTCCGAGCCCTCATGGACACTGCCATTACACACATAGCACATGACCACCGCCACCCCCTGAACTCATGTCTCACTCCAACCTCATGTTCTTGTGATTGTATCGTGGCTGTGTTTTTGTGACTAATGTTCCTTAATTGTTCTTATGCAGCTGGATGTGAGTTGCATCTTATTTTGCCAGGACTCAAGTCATCATACTGTAATAATACCAAGATGTGTGTGTGGATGTAGTGTCATTATCTACTAGCTTGCAGTACCTGTAGTAGCAGCAGTAGCTGCGACGATGGTGGTGGTGGTGGGGTCTGGATACAGAACTGGTGGCAGGTCCATCAGAGCCTCCGTCACATCGTCCAGGTCTCCTGACCCTGACCCGCCGGGCAACATCTTCTTCTTCTGCTCTCGACTACCGCTGCGGATCATTTCCTCCTCCCGCAGACCCTCCACTGGAAAAGAGAATATGAATCACATATGAGTTATATAGTTGATAACATTGCTGCCCTGTTGTGCAGCAAATCTGATACCTTCCAGTTAAATCTCATAAAAAGAAGCTACATCATAATATTTCAAAATCAACGGTAGATACCAATATAGAGCAAATATGAAACACCCTTACCATCTAATAATCACTACCCTGCAGAGCAAACCAGTCCCTCTACATCTATTAAAGGTTAAATAGGTTTAAGCTGGGCTGTGCACAGGCCAGGACCTGCACCGAAGCTGTGGCAAGATTGAACAAACGGCACACGTTTTATAGATACAGTTAAATGATTATTTTTTCCACTGCACCTATAACCTAACTCATAGACTTACTACATGAAACTGCTCTAACTCACACAGGCTGACTCACAAGCACGCATTCGCCCACTGAACTTTGCATAAACGTAGCCGGCCAATCAGGACGTGCATCGGGCTCCACCCACTGTACCCATAGAGTCCAGTAGAGGGCGGAGCCTGGGTGAGTTTGAACGAAGGTTACCATATTGTAACCCTAGTTCTATAAGCACAGGCGGAGTCCTCCGAAGAGGGGGGCCTGTAGCTCTTGGGCCACTCACTGAAAAGGGTGTGGGATGGCCGTATTAAGGTAGGCATGTCCTGATTGGGCGGCTCTGTTGAAGCAAAGTTCAGTAGGTGAATGCTTGCATGTGATTGGAGGAGAGTATTACCCATTAAGTCCAGTGGAGGGCTCCACCTGTGCTTCTAGAACTAGGGTTACGATATCATAACCTTTGTTTGCACAAAATTCAGATTTCTCACTGATAACAGACCATATTAAAGTGGCCTCAATCAGGGTCAAATAAAACATTTACTAGTGAGTCTACAGCCATGCTGTATATGAGAAAAGGTTACTTCATAGAACTGTCACTATATCCTGACAGCAGCAGTGCATGAGACCGATTGATCAGCGCCGCCTAGTTTGACAGTTTGAAGTTCACGAGGTTTGCGAGCAGTGATTGACAGCTGTTGTAGAGAATCCTCAGCTCTGATTGGTTGTTTTCCATTGGCGCTGTGAAACTTGCAAACGCCGTTGTGAGCACAGGAGGACACAGAGGATCATGATTATCTGTCTCATAAACTTCTGTCAGAATATAGTGACAGGTTTATAAAAATATGTTTTTTTATCATATTTTCTAAAAGTTACCGACTGCACCTTTAACTGCTTCACCGGGTCCTGTTGCCGAATCCTTGTCTGGAGTTAACAGACAAGGTCAACAACAACAGCAAGGTAAGGGTGGAAGGAAATAAGTACTGGGCCCAGAGGGGTTGAAGCAAATGGGAAATGCGACGCATCAGGAAGGAATTCCCAGACTGCCATCATTCCAGAGAGACAGCCGGTGTTACAAATTTCCAAGTTCGCATGTTTTTACAAACCTGCCCGGACACGCTCGAGTCGACACAGTAACCTACTATCACCTGCACGGTTCGCAAGCAACCACAGGCTACATCTACACATCATACTATCCAATGTGAGTATCAATCAGAGTCAAACAATAAAATGTCAAACATCTGGCTGTAGATGTCATAATTAACCTGAGGGACAGTAAGAGAGATAGATTTGATGGCAGTTCCCACTCAGACCCTCATCCTTTGTCTCCTCAGAAATAACCAGTAAACTGACTTTTCTCTTTGTAAACTGCTCGTCCTAACACACAGTCACACAGTGAGGGTAGAAGCCCATTACTGACTGTGTTATTATGTTAGTAAGGTTACCTTTGCAAGAGTTGGTGGGCAGATTTACAACCCAGGAATACACTAAACTAATGTAAGTATACACAGCAACTTCAAACATAACCCACTTTCAGCCTGTAATCCAGCTAGAGTAGTATTTATACCCACTCACTGAGTGTGTGTGTGTGTGTGTGTTGGTCTGATGGGTGGGGACACTCCAGAATGTGAAAAATGCACCCCTTCCCTTCCTATAACAGGACTTTGCCGTCTCACAGCAGATCTTTTTTTTTTTTTTTATCTCTGGTCAGTGTGTCGTCCATCACATCATGTTCCTGTTCAACCATACTAACAACTGGAGCTTGTTTTTAGATTTCCAGTTAATCATAATTAAAATGCAGATAACAAAAATCCTACATTATATCATGTAAGATGGCCTATATAGATATGCATGTTGATGCTCGCTCTCATACACACACACACACACACACACACACACACACACAAACAACCTACCTCATTTCTGTCCAATACTTCATGTTTCTGTCTGTCTTTATCTCTCACTGTACAAACAGTACTGCTAAGGAAAATTACTCTAAATGTTTGCAGTAGTTTTCTATTTTTTTCAAATTGTATGTAAACTTGGTTGCAGACATTATCTGTAAATTAACAACCCAACTGTTATTTTAAGTATTATGCCAAATGATATAGTAAAAATACTATATAATTTATACAGTATCTTTTTTCTCTTTTTAATGCATTAGTTTATATATTTTACAGGAAAACAAAATAAATCTGTTTTCATCTATAGAACTAAACAAAACATTTTATTAACATAATTTAGCAGCACTGTAATGTGTCACAATGATGTGAGAAGACATTTTAAGTAACCCGCAAATCCATAACGGACAGTTCAACCTTTAAGTAAAGTACGTTGACCATCATTGTCTACAGTAAGACTAGATTTTTGTTCATGTTCACCTTGATGATGATGATACATTATCTTTTGACACTCTGGCCTTGACCTCTTTAATTTGTTGAAGGTCACCCCCCCCACTCCCTCGTCCTCTCTGACTTCTCCCATCCACCTCTCTATGTTTCTTACTGGTGAATCGTCGCTTTGCCAGGAGTTTCTCTGTCGTCCCATTGAGCACGAGGACTTGGAGGGCGTATTCCTGACCGGAGTCCAGTCCTGCCACCGTGGCCCGGCCCCGTGTGGTGGTCAGCATCAGCTCTGGCTGTGGCACCTCTGGAAGAGACCAGCATTTTGGTTGTAAAATGACCACTATATAGGATTAAGTCTAAAGGGAAAATAAGGGTTCCTGACCTCACCTAAGGTCTTTTTTTTTTTTTACTGCAAAAGTATTGAGAATAAGCAGGAGAGAGTATTTTAGTGCTGAGTTTATTGCCATCACTACAAACATTGACAGCAACTTTTTGATGAGCTCAACAGACAAGACAACAATCAACACTAATAAAACCATCACATACATAAAAACATAATGTACACAGAATACCATGAATGTTAAAGATAGACTAAAAACCCTTAAAAAGTCCCAGTGAAACGGACGTTAGAGCGCCTTGAGCTTCTGTACTGTGAGTATTTCCCAGTAAATATTTGAGTGGTGTACAGTCACAAGAGGGATTTAAATCAAATCTTTCACATTTAATTGGACCACTAAAAAGTGGGCGGGCTTAGAGTGTAGCATGATATGGAGCTACAGAGACCAGAGACCAAGCCCCCAGGAAGAGCGTCGGCTTTGAAGCAAATTGTACGTAGTGGCCAAACGGCGGTAGTAAAACTTCCATGTCCGTCACGTGACGCCATTGGGCCCAAAAAGACTTTTTCCCATAGACTTACATTGGGAAAGAGACGTCTGCAACTCAATGGATATTTTTTTTAGGTAAATAAACTTCTCAGTATGAACACTTGAATAGTCCTTATTTAAATCATTAGGTCCTAAAAGTTATGAAATGCACTAATAGCTGAATCCAGAGTTATTTCCCTTCCATCGTTCATGTGAATGAGACCCAGACTGAGGCTGGAGCGAGGGCTGAGAGGAGGAGTTAAAGGAAACGCTACTGCGCCTGCTCTATGGACCCAATGGATGAGGAAGATTGCCGGATGATCCGGGTAATTTATCACTCGGCAGTCGAGCCATTTTGGCTTCAAGCACCACTGAGCGACTCTCATAGGAATGAACATGAGCCTCTAACGCTGTATCCTGTTCTCTTTATACATCCATGCCAAAGACACACACACCTCCCTTGTTGGGAGAGATGGGAGGGAGTGGAATTTTCATTTGTTGAGTAGTAGTTAGACTACCAAATCAAACAGTTAGCACACTTCCCACAGTTAACTGATGTGAAAACTGGACTAATGCTTCTACTGAAGCTTCGAATTGTTAATACTTCCACAACAAATACATTGTCTGATGAGCCAACTTTTAGTTTTTTTTAAAACTGTGCTTCCCCATGTAAAATGATCAGACATTATAGTGCAGACGACACGTAAACTCTTTCATATTGTCTCCTGGTTTTCCAGCCATTTCAAGAGGTAGTTTCCCTCATTTCCCCACTCCTGACGTCTATGTCTGATTATCTCTTTCGTTTATCCAATATTAAGCTGAAGGCTGTACCATCTTACAAGATCAGACACCTCCCTCCTGTGTGCTGATTCTTCTGCTCTTGCTTCTAACCTCACCACTGTTGTATCATCAGCACATTTAGATATTTCAACTGAGTCAGCACATAAAGCAGATCAGTGATAAGAGAAATAACGCAGTGGAGAAAGGCAGCAACCCTGCTAGTCCCCATGAGTGTTTAACCACATGCTTCCAGTCCTCCAAATACTTCATCATTTTATTCTTTAACTTGTTCCATTTTAATGTTTGTATTTATGTTCCCTGAATTTCCAAATGTTCTTATAATATTTTTTTAAAAAGTACAGCTTTAGTTGTCATCTTGCTCTCATATAATTTGTCACAATTCATATTCAAATGTTGTGTTAACTTCAGGTAAATGTAATTTTAATGTGACATAACATTGTCTTTTAAGACAGACAGACATGATAGGTAATAAAGTGCTGATGGCTCTAGTCCACAGTCTACTGGCCTGAGGGGGTCTGAGTCAGATACGCTTCTGCAAACCATTTAAGTTGCAAAAGTGGACACGTAAGCAAATAAATAAGTGAACAATAAAGTCTAAATGTAGGGTCATGCTGCAGAAAGGCTGTATCTCTAACTGGATCTGTACTCATTTTAAGTCTCTGCAACATTATTTTTTTTATAGTGTTATAGATAATATATCGTGATCTTTGTTTGATAAGACTGAAAGAAATCCTGATCAATGTTAAGAACACTGAAATACGGAGATCATCCTTTCTATCCATGAAGGTCAACCCAAAGTAAAATGAGCCTTAAATGCAAACTGTATTTCCATTTTTATATTGCATTTATATTGATTAATCTTAGCAGGGGAACTCACTTTGTGTAATCCCTCTTTCTTCTCCATCTGGTCCTCAACATCTTTTTCTTTTCTATACAAACGAGACACAGCTTCCTCTTCTGTCCTCCAAATTGCAATTGCGTGTTGCAAACTTCTGCTACACCCCCCCGCTTAGACCCTACACATCAAATCTTGTGTTGGATTGAATTCTTCTATAAGCCCCCTCTGTCTCTTTTAGACGTGCCTGGGCTTAGCTGCCCAGTGTGGAATGGGAGATAGGCTGACAGAGGAGAGGAGAGGAGAGGAGAGGAGAGGAGAGGAGAGGAGAGGAGAGGAGAGGAGAGGAGAGGAGAGGAACTAGAGAAGAGGAAATCAAGGGAATATGATGATATATAAATAGTTTATGATCAGATTGGAATTGGCCAATCCATTTTATGATATACTTCTATAAGTGGAATATAGTATTTCAATGACTTACACAACTTATCTGTTATTTCTAACTAGAATTACGGCCTCATTGTTGTATTCCTCCTCCAACCAGTCAAGTGTCAGTTTACATCCATGTCTGTCCAAAATGTCATCACTTCATCATTTCATCCTGTTAGACATTTGTGTTAAAGTGTCATAATTGGCATATGAATGAGTCTTGAGTTATGGCCAAAAACCTGTTTTGTGAGGTCATAGTGACCTTGACCTTTAGCCTTTGACCACCAAACTAATCTAATCAGTTCATCCTTGAATCCAAGTGGACATTTGTGCCAAATTTGAACAAATTCCCTCCATGTTTTCCAGAAAATGAACAGCCAACACATACAGTATGTACGTTATATCGTGACAGCAGCAAAGTATCGACCAAACTGCTGCAACAGGTCTCACCAAACTCTAAGTCTACCGTCTGACTCTGGTACGCAGAGCCTCAAAGCCTCAAAGCCTCCAAGCGGTCTCAGTATACTTCGGCGTACCTGTGCAGACCCGGTACATACCGAATAAAGAAAAACTCTAGTCCAACCATTCCCATTCAGCCACAAGAATATTCAAGAGGTTGTGCACTGATGTTGGGTGATAAGGCCTGGCTAACATTTGACTTTATATTTCATCCCAGAGGTGTTGGATGGGGTTGAGGTCAGGGCTCTACAGTGTCATTGTCATGCTGAAACAGGAGAGGGTTGCCACAAAGATGGAAGCACACTGTTGTCTAAAACATCATTGCATTGCTAACACTTCCCTTAATTGGAATTAAGGGGCTTAAGCTAAATAATATTAACTTCAACACAGCCGGGAAGGTCTCACCTGAGATGGGTCTCACTCGGACCTTGTAGCCCTGAACGGGTCCGTCAGCCTCCTTCCATTTCATCTGCAGTCTGTCCTCAGACAGGACCGTCAGCTTAAGACGACCTTGAAATTCACAGAGACAAAGGGAAGGAAACAAAAAAAAAATTCAGGTTTTATAACGTGTGTGTGTGTGTGTGTGTGTGTGTGTGCATGTTGTCTAGTCACGGATTTGGGTCCAGAGAGAGAGGAAAGCTTTTCAAAGATCAAAGAAACAAGCTGTGAAACTCTCGTTCTCTCTGACGGAAACCCTTCTCGCTTCCATCTCCCCAAAATAAAATCCGCCTCTTGTTTCGACTTCATCTACATAATTTCCAGCAGGGACTTCCCAACAAGAAGTGCCTTTCATGTCTCCATCCTCCCACCCTCCATCCATCCCTCTCTCCAGCTGCCCCTCCATCCATCAAAGCATGCCCTGTCCTCCCGTCTGGTATAGTAACAGGAACAGGACGCTGGATGGGGACTTGAGGGTCAAAGGTCATGTCAGAGGAACGGCACAGAGTTACAGTGTGTCGTCAGGGTTTAGTATGTAGTATGTGGCGAGGAAGATGAGGGGGGAAGGGGGAAAACGGATGCAAAGAAGACAGACGAGTGTCGACATGAACAGAATGAATCACAGAACTTTGTCTTCATCGTTTCTGCGGACGTATGACCCTCAGCACTCAACAGAGTCTGTTCTGACTACGATGTATGTGTGTGTGTGGGAAGGGGGGGTCAGGGGCCGCTAGAGGGTCCTCATCCTCTTGGGTGCCTGGCAGAAGATCAGATAGGGTCTGATGGGGATTTAGAGAGACTGAGGTCAAGGTCTAACAGACCCACTAACAACAACAGCTCCTCCACACAGGCGGGCAGATATGCGGACTAGTAGAAGAGCTGTTCTGTGCTCCCTGATGTGGGACAACAGCAGCTGGTTGTGGCCCTCATTCTTTAGTTCAGCACTGAAATAATACGCCCTTTGAGTCTTGTTTCTTTTGTGAGAGGTGGTATAAAGTAACCATGAAATAAATATAGACTGAACTGTGATGTATTGTTGTTATAAACCAGCAATAAAAAAATATATTTGAAAAGTATATCAGTATGAGTGATTGTTTCAGTAGTTTGTTAATATCTAATCAACTGTAATAGTCTTTACATATTGGGCCTCCATTTTTGTATTCATACCCTAAATCTCTCTTAGGTCCTGTTCAGACCTGGTATTAAGATGCGTCCACATGTGTCTCCAGTGGTCACTTGTGATCGGATCTCACTTTCCTGCTCTATATGCAAATAAACACGTAATAAACACGTGGCTAATACAGCAGATGTTGTGACGTAATATTACAGGAATGTCCGTATTAATGTCCTACAGATTCGTGAATTCTGGTACATTGTATTAACATCAAAATAAAAGGTTATTGTACCGAACCACTGTTTTTGCCAGACAACAGTGGGGCACATAGCTCCAGAGAGCCGGAGAGGAGAGAGAACAGGCAGGCAGACGGACGGATGGACGGGCGGTCGGGTGTCAGGTCCGTGCAAAGCACACATCTCTGACAATATGATAATAATGCACTTTGCGTGCGTCTGATAGTCTGTAGATATGTAGAATATAAACAAGCTATAATTTAATAAAATACAGTTGTACCGACAGAATACAGTAGAAAACAGAGGCCGTTTCCATGCCGACAAGCGCCTCTGTCTGCTTGTTTATTGACCTGAGGAGCGCCTCAAATGTCTTGTTTTGTCCACAACTCAAAGATATTCAGTTTACAGTCATAGAAGAGTAAAGAGACCAGAAAATATTCACGTTTATGATTTACGTTTACGTTTAATCGATTATCAAAATAGTTGGAAATTAATTTAATAGTTGACAACTAATCGATTAATCTTTGCATCATCAAAGGCTAACTACCATAACACAACACCATCATCTCTAGCGGTGTATGGAACAGTAGTAATGATGACTACTAGTGGTACTCTACCTTGGCCATGGACCCCCGAGGACAGCAGCAGGACGACACTGAGCAGGAAACACAGCATCAGCCAGAGAGATGATGATGAGGATGATGATGATGGTGAAGCAAGGAGGCGAGGAGACATGAGTGGAGCCTAGAAGCAAGAAAAACAACGCAATGTTTCAAATACTTAATTTACATTTCTATACATTTTTATGTATACCGATCAGCCATAACATTAAGACCACTGACAGGTGAAGTGAATAACATGGATTATCTCGTTACAATGGCACCTGGCAGTGGGTGGGATATATTAGACAGCAAGTGACATTTTGAACTTTGAACTTTGTGTTAGAAGCAGAAAAAATGGGCCAGCGTAAGGATGTGAGCGACTTTGACGAGGGCCAAATTGTGATGGTTAGACGACTGGGTCAGACTATCTCCAGAACTGCAGCTCTTGTGGGATGTTCCCGGTCTGAAGTGGTCAGGACCTACCAAAAGTGGTCCAAGGAAAGAAAACCGGTGAACCAGCGACAGGGTCAGACCCAAGGCTCATTGATGCACGTGGGCAGCATAGCCTGGCCCATGTTGTCCGATCCAATAGAGCTACTGTAGCTCAAACTGCTGAAAAAGTTAATGCTGGTTCTGATAGAAAGGTGTCAGAACACACAGTGCATCGCAGTTTGTTGCGTATGGGGCTGAGTAGCCCATGCTGACCTAATGTTATGGCTGATCGGTGTATATTTCTATACATTTTTTATGTATTATATATACAGAAGTCTGTTTAATCAGCGGAGTCAAACAATCTGCGTTAAATAGCTCACATGTACGTAAAAACAAACCCTGACAAAACCAACGAGGTAACCCAAAGGCGAGCAGCATCATGGTGTGGCTGGCTGGCGTGTGAAAACCTGGTATCTAACCTGGACAATGGCAACAATATATTTGATAATTGATTAATCATTGAAGTCATTTTTCAAGCAAAAATACAAAAACATCACGTTACAGCTTCTCAAACATGAAGATCTGCTGCTTCTCTTTCTTTTCCATGATGGCTGACTGGTATAATATAATAATAACTTGGGGTTTTGGACTGCTGAATTTGAATATGTCAATTTGCCGCATTATTCACTGATATTTTATAAACCAAACCATTAATCAAGACAACAATTTGTGTTGTTTTTACCTACCTGGCACCATCACACGTAACCTGTGACCTTTTTCCCATGGGAACTGTTTTATGGCTGACTCAGACTACAGGTGCTTCAGTGCTGGTCCCATTACAGACCTTAAACTTCACACAGCTAATGACACACACCAGGCTGTAACATTAACCAAGACGCAGCACTTTAACGGGCCATAAAACCAACACACCTCTGTCTGAGAGCTCCAACATTTACACCAAATGCCTCCGACTAATTCTTGATCATTTGACTGCACATACCACATAATTACAATATTGAACGCTTATTCTTTTATGAAGGAGGATTATTTGCAAATTTGGGATTTTATTTATTCAATATAACAGCTGTTTAGAGTCATTGTTTCCACTCTGCTGCAAAACATCTGTATACAGACAACATGACTAGGTGTCATTTGCATTCGGGGTGGTTCGTTAATTAAAAGGTTAAATGAGCTCACAGACTCCTACAAGATAAAGATAAACGTTCTGGATCATTTTGAAACTACAGGAAGATGATTGTAAGCTGTGTAAGCAGATGCTCTTTAGAAAACAAGGGCAAAAACTCTGACATTTGTTCTTTGTGAATAAGAACATTGTTCAACAAAATGCAGCGGTGGGTAGCTCAGCGGACCTGAAGAAGCTGAATGTGAAACACTGTCCGCTGGTTAAAACTCTGTCATGTCATACAGAGTAACTTTTACATATGCTGGTAGTCAAGTTTGACGTTAAGTCTGTCCTACCAATCAAATACTGGACGTTATGCTTTTTTTTTTTATGTTGAATAGATTTATTTCTTTGCTCCAGTCTGATCCTTCTTATATTTCAGACCTTCAGAGAGTTGAAGAGAAACTTCCAGCCCGCCTGAAGGCTTCCCAGACGTACAGCCATCATGTGCAGCACGTGACGTGACTACAGAGCTCTTTATGTATGTTTCCCTCATGTTCCACATGTACCTGCTTGCCTGCATGTTGCCAGTCTGAGTTTATACTGTACGTGAGCTGCATGTCATGCGTGCCTATCTCCCTGCCTGTCAGACATGAGAGGAAGAGATGTTGGGTATTGTTATGCAACGGATCTACTTGCCCAGAGGATCGTAGACTCTCCTCTTTTAACCCCTTTAAGCAGTCATGGTACATGAGCAATAAAAATCAACACACTTCATTTTGGACTTAACTCTGAAACTCTGCCAGTTTTTACCACCACTGACCTTTAGAGGAGGATACGCAGTTCACTTTGACTGAACAATACAGTAACGGGCCACTATGTTGGCCACAGGGAGTCTGTTTTTTTCCTCTATGCAATGAAAAAAAACAACTTTATATTGCGGTTTTATTTCTAGCAATTAAAAAAAATTAACTTTATATTGCGGTTTTATTTCTAACACTTAACATATCCTTTGTGAAAGATGTAATTATTTAATGCTGACATTGGTCTGATTTTACATACTGTCAATCAAAGTTAATGTCATCATTCATCTATTGATGCATAATAATAATAATAATAATAATAATAATAATAATAATAATACATAAATGTGCAGTATTCATTAGACTTTATAAATGTGATTTTATTTTGAGCTCAATAATGTCATAAATGACCCCTAATGCTGATGCTCAGGGATGATGCGGTGGTAATAATAACAGCACATGACCACTGTTCATTGTGTGCAATATTAATGTCCAACATGTGCAATATTAATTATTTTTCTTTTTTTTTTAGCTTACTTTACCTTTGTTTATTTTACTTATCTTATTTACTAATTTTTACTAAATGTATCTTACTTAATTGCTATTCTTTTAGGCACTGGTGCTAGAAATAGTACTTTTTTAAATTTTATATACTTGTATTTTATACACTTGAACTTGTTGTAATTTTTGTTGTATTTTTGAGCAAACTCTGGCACAAGAATTACTTAATAAAGTTCTATTTTATCTTATCTTATCTTATCTTATCTTATTTTATCTTATAAGGAGACTTTAGCTGACTGTAGATGACCATATTGAGTAGTATTCCTACACAGTATGAGAGTGATGTTAATACTACTGAGAGATTATGAAGTAATTATCCACTAGAGGCAGAGTTTAATGACTGTTTGATAACTGCGTACATTAGTGACTTTACATTTTGATTAAATATTGACCCTTATTTGTCAATGTGTAGAGGTCTCAGGTGAACTTCCTCAGGTGAACTTCCTCAGGTATTTTACAATAGTTTTCCAACAATAGACGGCAGCTAGACTTCCTCCATACAGCATACAGTTATTAGCCTGTTTCAGTGGTTTACCTGAGAAGAACACAGGACCAACAGCTCTGATCCCACTACTAGACGTGGTTTCCTCCAGGTGAGTCTTACCTGGCGGTTCGGTGAGTCCTCGTTAACTCCTTCACAGCATTCCAGAGGTGGATGTCAACAAGCGCCAGTTCCGCTAAACAGTGAAGCAGCTCCTCAACATCAGGTTGTATCTGAGACCTCCAGCTGAAACCCGAGAACCGAGGAACCTCCTGCTGCTCCAGCGGGGCGTAGCTGCTCCAGCTGGGCGTGGCTGCTCCGAGGAGGAGAAGGGTAGAAAACCCTTTACCCTCTATTGATACAGTCCACACACCACATACAACCACATCATCCTTTTTTATCAATCATTCTCTTTTAAAAACATCATCTTTTTATCCATCGTCCTATTAAACACCATCCTTTTAGCCATCATTCTTTTGCTTCTATCTATCTACCTAATTATATTTATTTTACTTTATTTTATCTTATTCTTTTTAATCTTGTCTTAATTTGATTTGCACCTTGACTGACAGCCAGCCAGCCCCAACAACCCTCTCAAGCGCACACACTGTACACAGTCACATGATATTGATTTTGCCCAGTTATGTTGGCTTTTTTAAAGTTTTCTTTAATATTAATATTTAAAAAAAAATGTTCTCTCCATTTAGTTTTATCCATATTTCATTTTATTTTATTTTGTTATGAGGAAAAGAAAGTAATTTACATATTTATACTTTTTTTGTATATATAAATATATATATATAGAAAAACAAGAAAAGAAAAGAAAAAAAAAGAAAAAAACTAAAAAAAAACTGGCCTGGCATGGGCCATGCTGCCTCACCACCAACTGGGCTCCTCCTCCATCTCCTCTCTCCTCCCTCCAATGATTTCCTATTGATAGAAAAGGGCACAAACCTTGAGCTATCAAACCAGGCTCACAAATTTACGATCTACGATCAGGGCTATTGACCAGCACCAATACTAACCCATGAAGCTGAAGTAGGCGAGACTGGAGAAAATATGATTAAAAAAAGTTATTTTTATTAAACGGTCACTATATCCTAACAGTAGTGCATGAGACAGGTAACCTGAACAAAATCACGTGCCTCTGTATCCTCTGGTGTCCTCTGGTGCTCCTAACTGGCATCTGCAAGATTTCACAGGCCGCAGGAAAACAAGCAGTCAGAGCTGATCTGAGGTCTGCTGTCCATCTGCTGTCTATAAGAGCCGGCTGTCAATCACTCGCGAACTCCAACCAAACGGTCAAACTAGGCAGCGCTAGTTGCAATATTCTGTTACGTTAATGCCTATTTCTCTCCTAAAATGTTTTCAGAAACATCTTTAGCTGTAAAATGAGAAAGTTAGTTACCGGTCACATGACCAGAGCACAGCCAATAGGAACGCTCTCTCTCTGAAATCACCTGTGATTGGCCAAAGTCTCCCATCACGGGCTAGATTTTCTAAAGTCTGAAAACAGAGCCATGAGGAGGTGCAGAAGTCTAGTTTTCTCTCAGAACACTTGAATTACAAAATACTGAAAGGTTTTTATGGAATTTTTGCCCAATGATGCCAAAAATATACTGCCTACTGCAGGTTTAACTCCATTTACAGTCTACACACCACATACAACTACATTATCTTTTTATCCATCATTCTCTTTCAAAACATCATCCTTTAATCCAATATTCTTTTACTGATCTATTTTTTTTATTTCTATTTATTTTTTTTAATCTTGCCTTAATTTGATTTGCACCCTCACTGCCAGCAACCCCCACCCTCTCTCAAGCACATACACTGTACACAGTCACATGATATTGATATTGATCTTTGCCCAGTTCTGTTGTTTGTTTGTTTTTTAAGTTTTCTTTATTTCTATTTTTTACTTTTTATATTTATTTATTTCATCTGTTTTTATTTAATTTTGTTTTATTCATATTTAATTAAATTTAATTTGTTATAAGAAAAAAACTAAAAACCTTCTCAACTGACCGGGCACAGGCCATGCTGCCTCCCTACCAGTGAGCTCCTCCTCCATCTCCTCTCTCCTCCCTCCATTGATGACTGCTTATGGATAGAGAAGGGCAAGCACCCTGAGCCATCAACCAGGCTCACGAATATACGTCTACGTCTACATCAGGGCTACTGATTCAAAGCATGGCCACACCTGCCATATACAGTATACAGGACATAATCCGTGTCACCTGTGCTACAGTACATGTGTGACACGGGATAGTCAAAGTATTTCTGTACACATTCATTTCAGTGAGCGTAAATCACTCCATCAGTGGATGTAAGCAGTAGCTGCAGATGAAGACTGTATGAATGCGTGCTGTGTTGGACCATGCCCAGGCTCTGAGGCCTGACTACATGACTCCGGGCTGACGGGGTCGGTAGGCTAAAAGAAGACCTTATTTGTATATTGTGTCTCCATCACAGTGAGCAAAAGGCATGGCTGTCTAATCACAGCATCGATAACACCTGTAAATCATAGACATATTAGTTATCCCACATGTATTCTGAAATAAAACGTGACATTTCTTCATTTTATTTTTTACTTTATTTCTCAATATGTTGCAACAAAGCTGCATTTTTTACAGAAAAACAGTCCAAAACTTCTTAAATGGCTTTAACCTCAAGTTCTTCAGCTACATAATTACTGGTTCAGGCCTGATGGATTTTGAAAATAGCTCTTTAAAGTGTTCTCCTTGACGGCTGTGACGTTAACAAGGCACATTAAGGTATTTATATAATTATATATATATTATATAATGATAATAATAGTCATTTCACATCTTTTCAAACAGTGAATAGAATGGCTGGAGACCATTACATTCAGATTTAATGAATAGTTTCAGTACTTTGGACTGCTCTATTTTCAGCTAGCAAAGCCTTCAGTCAATCAGATTAAAAATTATCATATTGTGTGTATGATCCAATGTTAGCTCATTCACCATAAAAATCACACACAAAGCGCCTTTCTGCCACCATGCCTGGCGTTAATTAACTCTTTGGACTTTAAAATTAATCAGCAACTAATCATTTAAATTATTTTTCAAGCACAAAGGCCAAACATTCCCTGATTTATTTGCTTCTCAAATGTGAGGGTTTGCTGCTTTCTTTGTCTTATGTGATGGTACCTGAATATCTTTGGGTTTCAGACAATACATGCAATCTGAAGATGTGACCTTCGGGTGAAGGATGTAGTAATGGCCATTTTTTAATTTTTCGATCAATCAAGAAAATAACCTGCAGATTTATTGATGATGATAATAATTGCTAGCTGCCCTACAGACCTCACTGATCTATCTGTATTAAATGGTATTATTAGCTTTGTTAACTCAGATCACAAAGAAGAGCAGCAAAGACATCTGCAAAAATAGGAATCTGAGGAAGGAGCTATGTTAGGCTACACATCTACTATTGATCAAACAAGCTTAAGGACGTCAGGCTACATTGTTAGGGGAAAGAGATGATGTAGTCTGCAGTTAGGATACCACTGCTCCCACTCTGCATTACAGGGATACCAGGACACTTTCAATCCTAGTCGACCAGACACCTCAGTGAACAGCTTCTACATTTGTCCTTCAGTTTCCTAACAGCATACTCTGTAGGGTGCTCCATGCCACTTAACAGAATGCTATAAACACACATATAGGAGTTTATTACACGGCTGTGTTGAATACTCGATTCTGATTGGTCAATCACGGCGTTCTGCGGTCTGTAACAGACCGTTGCTATGTATAGCAGACCTATGTATAACAGACCGTTGCTATTTATAACAGACTGTTGCTATGGATAATAGACCGTTGCTATGTATAGCAGACCGTTGCTATATATAGCAGACCTATGTATAACAGACCATTGCTATGTATAGCAGACTGTTGCTATGTACAATAGACCGTTGCTATGTATAGCAGACTGTTGCTATGTATAATAGACCGTTGCTATGTATAGCAGACCTATGTATAGCAGACTGTTGCTATGTATAATAGACCGTTGCTATGTATAGCAGACCGTTGCTATGTATAACAGACCGTTGCTATGTACAACAGACCGTTGCTACGTATAGCAGACCGCGTTGCTATGGGCGCAGTTCTGATGTCAAAATTGTGCCAAATTATTGATTTCTTCAGTAAGTAGCCATGTAATAAGCGGGATAATGTACAGCTAGTTGGTCATTGTTGTGAAAGATGTTCGCGTCAGGGTCCAGCAGCATCGCCCTGTTGGGGATTCTTCCACAACAACGACTGGCTCGCTGGACATTATCCCTTACATATATAACAAAGTAAGAAGATATTACCACTGTGTGACATGTGTCTAGCAAAGAATAATGAGCCACTACAATTCAAGGTGTCGAAGTATCCCTCTAACACCGTCTCTCTCCTCATACATCATACTTGGTTGACACTTGGATGTATTAGCTACATTTCTGAAGACCCCCTAAGGCAAAAGATCATAACTTGTGTCAAATCCACAGGTAATGTACGGCTACATATAGAGGCCCTGTCCTGGCCTGGAGACATGAAAAGAGACAGAGCTTCTCGTGTTATGTTTGGGACACACTACCACAACGTAACACAATGCTCTAAAGCTCTGACGTCACTGTTCAAATCCATCTGATGGAACAGCTGTGAAGGAGTGAGTGGTGTGAAGACAGTCTATGTGATGTCAGTGCAGAGTGATTTCTTGTTCCTCATCTTCGTCATTGTATTCAGCAGCAGAATCGTCTCTTTCGAGCAATGGCATCTCCAGCTCTGGGCTCTTACTGTTGAGCTGCCTTAGAGACGGTCCCTTATCTGATGGAAGATAGCACATAACACACATCATCGTCTCTTCTTTAAGTCCCCATCCACTGAACAGTTTTGATTATTGTTACTTAACCTGGATGTCTGAGCTTAAATGTGCAGAGTGATGCACACTGACAATAGAAGAACGTTTATCTGCTGAAGAGGGAAAGTTTCTCCGTTCACCTAAAATCTGATTTTAAAGGTCCCATATTGTAAAAAAAGTGAGACTTTCTTGTTTTTTTATTATAAAGCAGGCTTAAGTCCTATAGAAATACTGTGAAAGCATTGAAAAGCACAATCCACAGGGAAATAAACACAGCCCGTATTCAGAAACTCTGCATTTGAAACGAGCTGTCAGGATTTCTGCCCATTCGTGATGTCACGAATATACAATATTTAGACCCTCGACATAATTTTGAACGTAAACATTCTAAATGTGTCCCAGTTTATTCCTGGTTGCGGTGTATGTGAATGTCATCAGCTGACAGGAAGTACACATGGACCCAAGCTGTTGCCTAGCAACGCAATCCTGTTGCAATTCCGTCAAAATGCGCTAAAACGGAGCGTTTCAGACAGAGGTTAAATACAGGTATATTCAGGCTGACAGTATGAAGAAAATAAAGGTTTTTTTGAACATTACAGCAAGTAAACATGAACTAGTAGAAACACAAAATACAAGTATGAACCTGAAAATTAGCATAATATGGGACCTTTAAGATGTGTACGTACCAGCAGGATTCTGTTAACATCAACTAGTTTGGAGCTAATCATGGTCCAGTGAGCAATTTACACAAATCGGATGTGGAGAATAGACTTAGCAGTAAAGTCCACGAGTTAAACTTTTGAAATGTACATTCACAGATTCGGGATTCTTCAACGAGGGAGAAGAAATAGATGTACATTTTTATACGTTTTTGAAAGATCATATCAGACGCAAATTATTATTCAAAGCATTATTCACAGCATTCAGCATGTCTGGAGGTTTTTTTTTCATATTCATCCAACACTTGATATGTTATTGCCAATAGAAATCTTAACAGTATTACGAACAATAACAATAAAATGAACACTTACTTTTGGAATAATATGTCTTGAGTCCCACGTGCAATGAAATGCCACACAGACACATGACGAATCCCAGCCAATTCAGCATGCTCATTTTGTCTCCCATCAGAGCTGCTGCCAAAAGCAGAGTACACACCTCCTACAGGAAACAAGACAACACACGGAATGAAAGAAAGGGTGGATCACATAGGTTTGAACAAGATCTAGTGGTTGGATAGATGGAAAATGCTGCTAACCTTTCAAAACATGTCCAAGTAGATTAAAGTTGACCCAGATGATTAGACCTTTAAATATGTGTGTATTGGCTTTACTAACCCCCCCATAGCTTTCATATCAAACTCAGCAGTGTCAGGTGCTGACTGACTGTTTCAAAAAGTAAGTCATACCACACACACTTATGAAGTACCTTAAAGATCCCTGATATGGATAACGTGAGGCTGGAGGTCCGGGAGACTAGCAGGAACTCTGAGAAGCCTAAACCAAAGGCCAGTAAGCCGCCGATACTGAGTGTGGCGAGTGAATACAGGAGTGGAGAGAGCTCCGTCACCCGGAATAACTGTTCAGAGGCACTGAGGCTCAGCCCTGGAAACAACACAGAGACCAGAGTCCACATGGGAGGGTTACATGTCCATTCATATTTCAGGAATTTGCAAGTCAAATTAATCGTAGAACTTATATACAGTAAAGAGGTTTTCCAAAAGAAAAAAAAATGAAAGACACATCACTTGGTGACTGACACTGCTAGCACTGCTTCAAACAGCAAAGGGTTTACTTCTAAACATGGGGGCATCTGTAGGGGACCATACACTGGAAAAGACAGAAACTGAGAGAAGCATCTCACCAAAGTTAGACTGCTGTGTGCATCACACTCTGACAGAGAGTGGATTCATGTGTTCATATGGTTAAAATTCCCCTTTGGTAGTGATATAATACTATATACTATATACTATAATGAGTCTACGCCAGGGGTCTTCAACGTTTTTCAGGCCATATAT
>CAKAOI010047992.1:1719-43371 GCA_916701655.1 Sebastiscus albofasciatus
ATATATATATATATATATATATATATGTCCTGAAGTTATTCTATCACTAAGGGTTAATACAGTAATCACCTTCAGAAGAACATTTAATTAAGTTTCTCTACTTGAATAGTTTCTATTTGGAAGGTCATAACTGAGAAAGAGGAACACAACTTAATTTATTTAACTTATCATTTTATTTATATTATTATATTAACTAGTGATATTAACTTTCATCATAACTGAGAAACTCATGTAATGAAATACTGCTTTAGTTGGGGTTCTTACAGCCTGACTAACAAACTAACAAACTAATCAGCTTAAACAAAAAACAAATATAAAACAACAAAGACTTACAAAAATGTTTTTTTTTTGCCAAAATGTGGTTAAATGCAGAGCTTCCTGTCGAGCTGACGAGCAGCTGGTTTACCCACATCCTGTGCTTTCCATTTGTTAGAAAAATCATGTGCAAATAATCATCATTTCTTAACTGGATGGTTTGTTTTAGACGCTACGGACATTAATGTCCTGGGATTTTGGTGCAAGCTGTCGACCAGTGTGTTCTCAGTTGCATAGAAAGGTAATGTTGACGTGCATAAAGCATCAACCATCCTGCTGTACTTTGTTACTTGGGAAGTGGTACCGGTTTAAATTGATTTTTAACTGTTTTAAAGAAACAGTGCGGAACATTTCGGAGGATCTATTGTGAGAAATGTAATATAATATTCAAGACTATGTTTTCTTTGGTGTATAATCACCTGAAACTAAGAATCGTTGTGTTTTCGTTACCTTAGAATGAGTCTTTCATCTACTTTGGGAGCAGGTCCTCTTCACTGAGCCATGTTTCTACAGTAGCTCAGAATGGACAAACCAAACACTGGCTCTAGAGAGAGCCTTTCACACCTGTGAAACTGTGGTAATGTGAGCCACAGAGTGCAAAACTGTGGTACTGCCAGCCGCCGTCTGACTTCCATTTCTCCTAAAGTAGTGTTATTATGGTAAGGATGACCTCTGAGCGAGGCGAACGGCCGTTACCACAGTTTTTCACTCGGCTCACGTTACCGCAGTCTTGGAAAGGGATGAAGTGAGTGAAGGGGTATTCAGTTGGTTGCAATCTGCAACCACACCACTGGATGTCCCCAAATCCTACACGCTGTCCCTTTAAGGTAGACGACAGTATGTTGAGTTGTTTAATTTCTGAGAAGTCCCACGTGGAGTTAGTGAACGTTTTTGGGAATGTAAGTGTTATTATCATTCATTAACGGGTGGTGTTTGGGAACCTTCTACAGGGATTATGTTTGACATTCAAAATGTGAACTTCATAACAGCTAACATGGAGCTATGAAACGTTTATCACAGTGTGGTGATAGTGTGTCTTTCCGTGTGGAGGTCTGTGCATCTGTAGTCTGCTGATAATCAGACAGAGTTAATATTCAGTTAATATTCAGAGCAGTGAGGAGCTGACATTGCTGCTGTGAATATCCTGAATATCCTGCACACATGAACCAAAGCTCACAGAGATTCTGTGTGTTTTAAGAGGAAAATCACACGAGCGCGTCTCACGCACACGCATTCATTAATTACACACTCTGCAACACAAAGACGGCTTGTTGGACACGGTGAATTATACTCATGTGTGACATGAGGAACACAGTAGCTATCATCCATGTGCATCACAGTCTCAATCCGAAACGACTTCTGCTGCTATTAGAGAGATTAATGTGATATTTCTAACTCATGTGCGTTTTTTACTGAACATTTCACATATTGTTTAATCTCATAACAAAACAAGGTAGTGTTTACATTAACTACATCTTCATATTACGTTGTCAAATGTACCAAAACAGAAAAATAATCATCTATTCTCATCATTGCTCAAAGAAAAGCAGACAAATCGTTATTTAACCTCCTTCACGACAAACTAGTATGACATGGTTGGTACCAATGGATAGTTTTCTAGTTTAATATGATATCAGTATCTTTAAACTGGCTTTAAAACTGAGCCCGCTACAACCAAGTTACAAGCAAGTTATGTTAAAGCGATAAAGAAATTAGTGGAATCAAAACCGATTTGCGTTTAAGCATTATTATCACGTTAACTTTGACAGCCCTACAACATTTCATGGTAATCCATCTGATAGTTTTTTAAATATTTCACTTTAAACTACAAATGTCAACCGCATGGTGGCACTAGAGGAAAAGTCAGAGGATCACCAAAGTCAGTAGGATTCATCCTGAGGGGAACATGAATGTCTGCACACATTTTCATGGCGATCCATCCAATAGTTGTTGAGATATTTCAGTCTGCACCAAAGTGGGCCATATAAATCATGGTGCCATGGATTAAAAACGTTTAGGAACCACTGGTTTATATTCTCTAAAAGCTCATAATGTTTTGGTTACAAATTACTTGATGCAGATTAACTTCAATCGATCACTTCCCTCTACAGCTACAAGCTGATGCTGCTCTAATTTACTGTTTCCAACCAGAGGATGCCGGATAACCAGCTGTCCATTGTGATTTAAACTGCAGCCAAGAGACGTTTTTAATCATTTTAACTGTTCTCATCTTGAAATTGTAACGCGAGAACAAGCAAGAATATTTATGCTATTGTCCTTTTAAAATTGAATGATTATTATAAACCATTCGCTGGTTTGGGTCGAAGACAAACAGAGGCAAGCCTTGGATGAAAATAAATATTCTCTCTACAGCGCTGTTGTCAAGGAAGAGCTCAGGAGAAAAAAAAGTGTGAACCAAGCAGGCGAGAGCAATGTCAGGGTGCAATTTATTTTCCTGCTGTGCACGTGTCCACGCGGTGTTGTGTCTGCTTCACGTGGAGCTCTCATTTGTGGGAGTGCTGAGGTCTTGTGTGTGGGCGGATGCTTTTTCTCTGCTGACAAAAAAGCACACATGCCACACGGCAGATGTTCAGTGTGGCCGATCCAAACACCCTTCACCTGATTTAGTTTCTGTCCTCGGTACATGTGCAACAACAGCAGGAGGATTTGTAGAAGGGATGATTTGACCCCAGGAGGCTGGGAGACGAAAGGAAAGACCAGGTTGGAGAGTTCTCATCAGCTTTGTTGTAAAATCCCTCTGGATTTACTGACATTACTGACATACTGCAGGAGAGGAGGACAGGCTTGTTTTAAGGCTGGCCCTCAAATCTTAACAGAGGTTGAAAACAACAACAAATAACAGTTTTGTTCCGACTCTCAAAACCGGAAATATCGCGCGATCAAACGTGACTTTAGTGTAAACAAACATGGCGGACGACGGGTAGAAAGAATTAGCGATGTTAGTTTTTGCACTACTTTGTACTGAAAATTCAAAAAGAAAAAAAATATGGCTGAAGTCACGGAGACACGTTAAATAAACTAGGGATGCACTGATTTATCGGCTGGTATTGGCCTTGTTGACTGCCATCGAAGTTTATCTGTTGCATCAGTTTGGCGCCAGCTAAATGTTGTGTTGGTTATTTGTAACAAAGGTAACCAGCTGCTGATTTACAGAAGAAGCCATCCATGCCGTGCGCATATGTGCTTTGTTGACCAGTGAGTATTGAGTATTACACTCGCTCGGAGAAAGATCAGCGTCAAGAACGTTGTCATGTTCAATGACAAATTAAGCAGTAAAACAATGGCTTTCAAGATTTCTTAAAATGACCAAATCACTGTGGTCTGGATGGGAACGAACATCATGTGTGTGTTTGTGTCACTAGAAGCCTGTTGGCCCAATGAGGGGTGACGCAGCACCCAGTACGTTACAGTGGGATCTTCCTCCATGTCGTGCTTGGTTAGGTTTAGGCAACAAAGCACAGAGAAAATCGTGGTTTGTTTTACAAAAACTACGGTAGTAGCGTAACTTATGTATGGAAATTGCGTGACAAATAAGTTAATGTTGACTTCTGGTTTCACAAGGGACACGAACGGCGGCCTCCTGTGTTTTTTGACCCAGCCATCCACACCGACCTCCTGCCTACGTGGTGTTTCTCGCTCTTTATACTTCTTGGTTCATGATTACGTGGACTACAAATTAATTGATTACAGTGCGTTACTTTCATTAGGTATAGCTACGACCGGTGTATAACAGCAACCTGTTATGTACAGTATATAAAAGCAGACCAATTAGCAGGACAATATCAGTTTCAATTAGTGACAGTCATGAACAATGTCAGCAGATTTATTTTGGTTACAGCAGCTTTAATTTTCAGGACGAATCACCGCTGCAGCTTGAGGCTCGCAAACATTAAACGTAATCACACTACCAATCTTTCACCTGATCTTTCCCTCTGCTTCTGCCTCACAGAGATTGTTATCAGTCTGGAAATTGAGTGTGGTTATCTGAAGAGAAGCTCAAAACAAACGGGACAGTAACTGACTCCCTGCGTCAGACTCCTGGCCAGATTAAAAACACTGGACGTCAGCCCAGGGGGGGAATTCATGGCGCTGCGTGGCATTCTGGGACATTGCTGCCATAACCTTGATTGAAGGAGTCCCAGCTGTTCCGTTTATTTTGTCTGGTTGTCTGGCAGGTTTTTTTTTCTGTCTGGTGGTAAACAACGGGCGAGTGAGGACAAATGTGAGGCATTAATGATCCACTTTAACATGAAAAACATACTCCAGTGCGCTCAGGTTTGTTTCGCCTGCTGACAGATATGTGTGTGTTTGTGCAGGTATAGTAACCTCCTCCCAGTGTTTTCTCTCAACCCGGGGATCTCATTATTCCTGCCTGAGGAGAATTGATCAAACGATGCAGTCAAACATGGCGCCATGATAATGAGCCAACCGCCGACTAATTATCTGCTCATAGACCTCCTATAGGAAAACTATATCATCTCTGGCCTCCAGCACAGTTTGTGTTTCACTGTCAGCCATCGACCTCCAACGAGAGGACGGACTCTCTGACACCGCCAACCTTCAAGCTGAGGAGGACGCACGGTTTATGTTTACCACAACAGTAGATACGAGACAGACATCAGACAGATATCCAGAGGCGGAAGAAATATTCAGATCTTTTATTTGAGCAAAAATACTGCAGGGTAGAAATAATCTGTTACATGTGAAAGTCCTGTATTCAAACTGTTTCTGTAGTAAAACTGCAAAAGTATCAGCCTCAAAATGTACTTAAAGTACTCATTACGTAGAATGACCCATTTCAGAATCATATATATACAGTATACAGTCATGATATAATGACTGTTTTATAAAAATAACTTTTTTGAATCACATTTGCTCCAATCTCGCCTACTACAGCTTTGATGTTTAGTCTGTATGACTACGTCCTCTCTCTCTGCCTTCACACATAAACTCTCACATAATTACAAAGTGAGGAAACACTGTCCCTGGAGAAATACACAAATGCCAGAGTCACATCTTTCTCTCCTCTTCCTCTCGTTCTGGGATTTGCCTCCTTCAGTCTGATTTAAAGTGTTGTCAGCTAGTCAATTTTTAAAGGAGCTCTCATCCCAGACAGTGAGAGGACACCACTTTGTCTGCTTCGAACATTTACAATGTGAGCTGAAAACTAAATAATCAACTCTGGATTAAAGCGGCAGTAGGCAGTATATTTTTGGCATCATTGGGCAAAAATTCCATAATAACCTTTCTTCTTCTTCTTCTTAGTCCTCTTGGCCCCCTTGGGAGCATAGGGCGTCCACCATGGATCTCCACCTCACTCTCTTCTGTGCAGTGGTCTTTGCTTCTTGCCAGGAGGTCCCGATCTTGTTTAGCTCGTCGAGCATAGACCGTCTCCAGTTGTTTTTTGGTCTCCCTGGCTTCCTCTTTCCTTTTGGGTTGTAGTCCAGAGATTGTCTTGTTATGTTTGTTTCTTGTTTTCTGAGTGTATGCCTGATCCATCTCCACTTTCTCCTTTTGATTTCTTTGTTGATTCGCTCCTGGTTTGTCTGTTTCCACAGGTCTGTATTTGTAATTTTTCTGGGCCACCATATCCTCAGTATGTATCGGAGGCAGTTGTTAATGAACACTTGCAATTTGTTGGTGATTGTGTTTGTGGTTTTCCAGGTTTCACAGCTACAGAGAAAGACAGATTTTACATTTGAGTTGAAAATACAGATTTTTGTGTTTTTGGAGAGCTGGGAAGAGAGCCATACATAACCTTTCAGCATATTGTAATTCAAGTGTTCTGAGAGATAACTAGACTTCTGCTCCTCCTCATGGCTCTGTTTTCAGGCTTTAGAAAATCTAGCCTGTGACGGGAGACTTTGACCAATCACAGGTCATTTCATTGAGAGAGAGCGTTCCTATTGGCTGTGCTCCGGTCATGTGACCGGAGCTTGGCGTTCCTTCACCAGATTTCACAATGGCGGCGGCGTCACAAACTTTCTCATTTTACAGCTAAACAGTACACTACAAGATGATTCTGAAAACATTTGAGGAGAGAAATAGGCATTACAGTGACAGAATATTGATTCATATTTGATCAGCGCTGCCTAGTTTGACCGTTTGGTTGGGGTTCGTGAGTGATTGACAGCCGGCTCTCATAGACAGCAGATGGACAGCAGACCTCAGATCAGCTCTTACTGCTTGTTTTCCTCCGGTAAGTGAAATCTTGCAGATGCCGTTAGGAGCACCGGAGGACACAGAGGAACATGATTTTTGTCAGGTTACCTGTTTCATGACTACTGTCACGATATAGCGACCGTTTTATGAAAATTAACTTTTTTTAATCATATTTGCCCCAATCTCGCCGACTTCAGCTTTAATTCAGATTTCTTAGTCAAAAAAAAGAAGAAGAAATCAATGTCTTTTCCCTTCTCACTGTTTCTCTTCATCTCTCCTGAGACTTAATTCCTCCGCCTGCAGAATAACAATCAGCTCCGGTGACGCAGCCGATGACTCAGGACGCCATGAATTAAAATGATCCTCTGACATCATGTCTCTGTCATGGTGAGGTGAGGATGCTCGCTGAATAATTAAATCACTGCAAGTCGATGTTGCTGCTCTTTACTCTGCTCACACGGAGCGGCCGGACTCATTATCAAGTATTTATTATTTCCTTCACGCTACACAGGAAGCTAAAACTCTGACCTTTAACCCGATCACACTTCAGTTTTTGTTCACGTACCTTTTTATAGGGGAATAAACTCTTTATAGTTCATACCGTAGTTTAGGATGACTTAACTATATTTTTCCTCATCCATATAAGAAACTGTCATTTGGCCTATTTACTCTTAATTTATTCTGTTTCTAAATATCTTTTATTTGAGACTTTTTAAAGTGTGGATCCATTATTATTATTATTTTTTAGGTTTTTATATCATGTACGTATGTTTTAGCGTCAAAATGCTATTTTCCCTTTTCCCCACATGACCTGACGTAGGTTTCTGCATGATGACGATGCTACATATATATATATATATATGTCTTTATATCCCTTCAGTGTGTATTACTTACTGTACAGTACCGGCACAGAAGCTAAGCAGTGTACTGCTGTGGACGCCACGTTAGTTCAGATCTGAAAGTCACACAATAACACAAACAAACTAACCGATCGAGGCAGTGATAGACCAGCAACTGTTTTTGTGATTGGAGTCTGGTCTGGTGGTTTTGAAGACAATATAACAGCTTCAGTTCCCTGTCGGAAAGGACTTTCTGATGGCGTAGTAAAGAAATTAAAATATTCTAAATATAGCGTACACTTAAACTGATCATTTTCTTTTAGGGGGCTTAAATAAGTTTAGCTGCAGCCGCTTTACCTCGCCGTCAGACAGCCCTTTCTGACGGGGAACTGAAGCTGTCATATCTCCAAAGCCACCAGACTCCATTCACAAAAACAGTAATTTTACCTTGCAGAAAATGGGAGTATACATACAACCCCGCTTCAAAAAGTCTGAACTAACCCCTTCAGTTATTTCCAAACTTTGCATAGCTAACGTTGACTCAGCTAGTGCTATAGCGTTCCCATTATTCATATAACCTTATTGATTAGTGGTAACCTATGTCACTGCTTTTAGCTAACGGCTGAGCGGGCATTTTCATTTCCAAGAACGCAGATGGATCAGCCCTTTAAAGATCATTTCTGCTCAATGTTGAATGTTCCTGTTTCTTACATCTCGTCTTTTTCTCAGCTACTTTTGCATAAACCTTGCATTAAAGTTTAGTGTCCCCTCGCAACACATCGTACATTCGCTCTGACTCATAGAGGAAGGCCGAGCTCTGACAGCAGCACACAGCGTACGGATGAATAATATAAGCTATTTCACAGCAGCTGGCCTGAGTGGGTGCAGCCTCCTAAGCTAGACTTGCAGATGATGTGGTGATATTGAGTGGAGGTGATTAACCCAGTTCTCTGTGGCTGCTGCTGTATTCTGTTGTTTGGTTTGTAGCATCCACAGCTCCAACCAAAGAGTTGTGAAGTGGGTTGAGGTGATTCTGGTGCCCCCTTTCATTTTCCCCATAGACAACGTGACTCACAGTTGGAGCTCTTATAACGGCTTGGATTGTCACGAAACTCTCAAAAAGATTAACTTAACAGCAAATCAAGTGTAAACCTTTTTAATGCAGCAAGAAATTGATCAAAAGTTAAACAGGAATTAAAAATTCCAGTATCAAATATATAGTGTATAAACAAATTGAATTGACCCCTTAGATTTATCACCGCTTTGAATGAATAGAAATAAACAATAATCACAACAATGTCCTTTATTTACGCTCCTTCATCATCTTGCAGTTTAAACTAACATCACAGCCTGAAGCCTTCCACCTGATGAACTACTATTTAATCCTCATGATCATTAGGCTTCCCATCACAGACATAAATCAATACACCAAACAGCAGTGGCATTAAAAAAACAGCACACTTCGTTCTTTTAGAATCAGCTTTCACCACATTTTATTCACCACATGAGAGGATCGAGTGTCTGATGTCACTCACACCATTTCATTCCCTGCAGACAGACGGTCATTATAAACCACTGATTTCAATGTGAGCAACTCCACAGCTTCACATTTCATCCAGAACATGTTGTGCTTTGCTTTCTGACTGTCCTCGTGCTACATTCATGGACGTGGGAATTATGGGAGGGGAAATATGACTTTCCTAATTTTAAAGCTGTAAAACTAGAATAAAATTTTAAATGCCCATGTATTTACCATGTTTTTCTTTCTTTTTTTTGTTTTCATTTTTTTGTTTTATTTTCTTTTTCACTAGGATGACCCATGTACCGATCATGTTTTGCTTGATACTAGACATTCCTTTTTTTATCATCATGATTATTATTATTTAATCAAATTTCAATTTGGGGGGCAGCGATGTACATGAAACCTGCTTTGGTGGAGGTCGGCGCTATACGAGTGCACTTCTAGTTATTATTATTATTATTATTATTATTATTATTATTTATATTATTTAGCCTATGTGTTTGGCTGCTTCTACTTTCTTTTATTTTTATTTTACTTTATTTTTTTCGCTTTCTTCCTTTTATTAATTAATTTATTCATTCATTCTTTCCCCTTGCTTAAAAATATTGCTTTTGGATTTATGATTGTAATGATTATATCTTGGAAAACAGATTACATGTTTGGTTTAAGGGCAAAAGAAAAATAATATTTAAATTCTTCTGGATGGATTTTCTGAACATAATTTTAAAGGACATGTTGGGTTGTGCAAACTACTATATTTTGCAAGATTTTTCATTTGCTCAGCCAAACCAGTAAACACCCTGGTGTGGCAGAAATCACTGCATCTAATATTTATTTGATATATTATCCCAAATGTTCTCACAGACATAAACGAATAGCCTAAACCTAACACAAATTTGTTTTAACGCTTGTTGTAACTTGCAATTTTTAGGTTGTAGTGGGAGGAGCGAAGGAGGTGAAATAACAGAGACAGGTAATAACATGAGACAGGTAATCTGATAAAAAATCATGTGCCTCTGTCCTCTGGTGTCTAATTATCTTTTGATATGTTTAGATATATTCTCTTTTCTTCTCTACTGTTTTTTGTATGTATTTCATTGTTTTTATTGGATTGTTTTCCACTGTTTGGTTACGTTTTTCTGCACATTTTGTCTATTTCTTCTTGTTGTTTAACTTTTGTTGTATTTTTAAAATTATGTTAGTTTAGATCTTTCTTCCTTTTTTGTTATTGTTTTTTTTTCTCCTGGGGTCCTTTGTATAAGCCTGTGGCTTCTTGACCTCTCCTGACACATTTCTTGTTTGTTTTTTCATTGAGCGGATTTGTGCAGTTTTATATATGTGAAAATAAATAAATAAATAAATAATAATAATAAAAAAATAGTTCACTCTGTAAATTCCTACATCGCCTGAATGCAGCATAGTCGCAGAGGAGCGCACCGCCGCTCTGCGCTCTGATTGGCCAGTTAGCGGCGGTGGGCGGGGCTTGTCTGCAGGAGAGCTGAGACAATAGAGACAGAGGGAGAGAGAGAGAGAGAGACAGAGAGAGAAACAGCAGCGGTGCAGACAACCGGAGCTTCCTGCTTCATTCAAACACCAAGAAGAAGAAAAAAACAAACAATTCAAGGATTCCTCTTTTATCTACACAGTCAGGTGTCTGGATGGACTGACAGGTTGCATGCTGCACATCTTGAAAGGTAAGATCAGATCCGATGACCAGGTTTAAAGCAATTAACTGCCAATTAAAAATGCTCGTTTTGTGTCTTTAAATGTGTTTTTTTTTAATCATTCCCAGCTCAGATTGTCTCATCTCATGTCTCTGTGTGTGTTGCTCTGTTGCATAAAGCATTACACTGCATTATAATGTGTTTACAAGCTGGCTTTGTTAATTATTCTCATTTAAACTGCTGCTATTTAAATTATAAATCATATTTTAAATTCTTTATAATACAAAAGTTAGACACACCATGTGACCAAACAGAGACTGAGCAGAACAATGGAGCTGCTGTCTGTTATCTATTGTGTCCCATGCAGCTGCACATCTGTACATCACTGGATGGATCTGTGATTATTGATCACACAGGCTTGTTTTTACATTTTTTTTCATAATTTCTTCAAATATGCTCACATGCACACACTCCTGCACTACCTGAGTCCACGTTGTATTGATTATAATGCTTTGTGTCTGCTCTTGGTGTCTTTGTGCTGCAGTTTGTGGCAGGTTTTTATGACTCCCAGACAGTAAACAATGATACTGACATCAGCTCTGCATGAGTCTTGTGATGGATGAGACACTGTGGATGCTTAAAACCTTGATTTTAATTTAATTTTTTTTTTTTTTAATGGGAACTCTGTTTATTTGGGGGTAAATCATCGAAAAGCCATCTGGACTCTCAAATTGGGCTGCAGAGATTGGCCATCAGGGCTCTCATATCTGAAATGATTAGTAGATTAATCAATTAGTTGATTGGCATAAAAATACCCAACCAATTTCGATACTCGATTAATCGTTTTAGGCATTTTCCAAGCACAAAGAGTAAAAAATTGTCCCATATTCTCTGGTTTCAGCTCCTCAAATGAGATGCTGGTTTTCATTGTCGTATATCACTGAAAACTGCAGGGCTGTCCACGACCAAAGAAATATTTAGTCGACTAACATTCGTACGATTTTGTATATATTTTGATTTAATGGTCAGATCTGTAAAACTGAGTTTCTCTACAAATACTCTCACAAAAGCAACACTTTAAATCTTGTGTTTACCAGAGATGTTCTCGTACGTTTCTTGGAAATAAGTCATTCAGCATGAAAAAAGCATACAAAATTACTAATCAACTATCAAAGACCAAAACGAAACGATTAGCAATTGACTTAAGAGGGGACAGCCCCAGAAAATGTAATATCTGTTTAAACAAAAGAAGACGTTTGAAGACGTCACCTTAGACTCTGGGAAGTTTTTTTTTATCACAATTTTTTAACATTTCGCAGACTATATGGTTAATTAATAATGTTCAAAAAAAAGATGTTGCAGCCCTATTTACCTGCAGGGACATGCAGCTTTGGCAGCGTGATGTGTAGGCTATGCAGCCACGAGTCAGCAGGAGATGATGTTTTCATTAGCTAGCTGCAGCTAATAAGCGTGCCAATGACGGTTGTCGTTTCAGATGTTTGCAGACTGGAAATTAGAAGCTGCTTTACTCTACTTGGTCTACAGTACTTAGTTTTCTCTACTACTGGTCTGAAATCAGGGATCCATTGCTTCAAAAATTACGAGTATTTCGAGAGACATTTACCAGCGCTCCCAGGTCAGACGAGATTTATAATCTCTCCAGCGTGTTCTGGGTTTACCCTGGAGCCTCTTACCATTTGTCCGTGACTGGAAAACCTCCAATGGGAGGCGTCCAGGAGGCATCCTGATCAGATGCCCGAACCACCTCAGCTGGCAACTTTCGATGCCAAGGAGCAGCAGCTCTACTCTGAGCTCCTTCCGGATGTCTGAACTCCTCACCCTATCTCTAAGGCTGGGCCCAGCCACCCTACGAAAGAAACTCATTTTGGCCGCTTGTATCCGCAATCTCATTCTTTTGGTCACTACCCAAAGCTCATGACCATAGGTGAAGGTTGGAACCTAGATGGAATGGTAAATCGAGAGCTTCGCCTTCCGACTCAGCTCCCTCTTCACCACAACGGTCCAGCACAGCACCCTCATAACTACAGATGCTGCACCGAGCCGTCTGCCCATCTCCAGCTCCATTTTACCCTCGCTCGTGAACAAGACCCCGAGATACTTGAACTCCCTCGCTTGGGACAGCGACTCACTCCCCACCCGTAGGGGTGCAATCCACCATTTTCCAGCAGAGAACCATGGCCTCAGACTTGGAGGTACTGACTCTCATCCCGACCGCTTCACACTCGGCTGCAAACTGCTCCAGTGCACGCTGAAGGTCACAGTTCGATGAAGTCAACAGAACCACATCATCTGCAAAGAGCAGAGTCGCAATTCTCTATGATGACAGTTTTCCTGAAATTAGATTTTCAAAATTGCAATATATCACCTTGCTTACAGTTTAGCAATATATTGAAACGTAACACGTATATCATGATATGTATCATATCGCCAGATTCTTGCCAATACACAGCTCTATTCATAGCTATGCGCCGCCGCTGTGCATAGTTGTTTATCAATTTGCAGCTCTACTATACAAGGCTAAATAAAACTACAACAGCCATAATTCGCGTTGGCTACGGACATTACTGGGCTAGTCTGTGGGCAACACTAAAATAATGTTTCACAACAATCAGTATTTCATGTTTTATTAGGCTATAACTAATCAAAACTCTGGTTTAGTCTAATTTTCGTAACAACCAGGACAGGATTCGGGATTCGGAACAACTGCTCGTAATTCGGGACTGTCCTGAATTTTTCGAAATGTCGGGTCGCCCTAGTTGCAGCCCTCCAGCTGACACCGAGATGTGTGTCTGGTTTTCTTTGCACATTGATGCATATGTTCACTCAGTCACCCAGCAGACAGACGATCACACATTCAGTGCAGAGAAAGAAATTCAGAGAAGAAGAAAGAGAGGCAGAGATTAAAGCAGACAAAGGGGGTAGCGTTACCTACTGTAGCGTGGGGTTCACAGCAGCAGAAATGGGTTGGCATTAAAGGAGAGCGCCCAGTGATGTGCCGCCGAGCGTGCAGGCACAAAGCCCCAGTGTTCACAGCTGCTGTAGGCCGAGCCGGTTAGAGCCTCACTGCTTTGATGTGCTCCACAGCTCCATGAGCGCTGTGGGCGCCGACCGCCGAGCCCCGCCGGATGGCCAAGCTGCAGGCCGGCCGCCACACAGGGATGGGGACTGGGACTGGGACTGGGACTGGGACTGGGACTGGGACTGGGACTGGGAATGTGAAGGCCAAAGCTGTGGCTGTGACAGTTTTAATCTCTGCAAACATTTCTGGAGGAAAGAGCTGCTCGTGGTGCAGAAGTAATCTCCCTGGTTTTGTTATCTCGGTGGTCAGATTCAAGGGAATATAGTTTTACACGTTAGTTCACTGGCTCTGACTTGAAGAAGTAAGAATGACAAAAGGATGAGACCAAATGGTCCACAGAGACTACCTAAATCTACAGAGACTAAAATATCAAGACTTTCAGGTTTGATTGTGCAAACTATAGTCTTCGTTGTATGTACGTAACAGTTCGTCCATCTCAATTTATTTCTTGAGCATAAAAAACACCCAATAGTGGAAACGCACAATAGAAAGCTCCACCGGCCCAGCAGGTCAACAGGTAATGGAACAACATGCCAGACTGGCACAACTCAAACTCCAATTATGTTGAATCAGTGACCCTCAATTGCCTCTGATATTATGCTGGAGCAACATTCATTATTAATTAATTTTGAAAGGAAAGCTTTTCTGTTGCTAAACCTGCAGAACAGTTTTAGGATTTCCTTTAAGATACTAAAAGGATGTGAGTCCCACTATCTTCATTTAATACAATGAAGAGCAGTTCATCCTTTAGTTCAGAAATCAAACTGCTTCGTCCTGTCGTTATTTTTCTAACGCTCACTAAGCTGATGCAGTCCATCCTATTTTGGTGGAGGATTTAATTAGTCAATTGTACCAAAGTGGGCTTTCTCGGTTGTTAGCTTCCGTTAGCTCTGACAGATTGTGGGTGAAATTTGTACATCAATCTCATAAAATAGTTCAGGCATGGGTAAATGTTTTGGCCAAAGAAAAATGGATGCTGATTGTTGGACATGATTATTACTTCCACTAAGGAGGTTTGTGTTCCTAGTTTAGTTTGCCTTTTGTTAACGTATTTAATCAGTGGATGAAAGTAATGTCATGAGTTAAAGACAGAAATTCAGGTGTGGATTAAGAATTTCTTTGCTGAGCATTTTTGCTGTTTCTCATGAATTACTACATTTACTTGAAAAGAAAAACAAATCTCCTAAATCTCTACATGCTAATAATGACAATGCTAACATGCTGATGCTAAAAAAGTATTGTGTTTACCATGTTAATAATCTTAGTTTAGTCCATTGGGAATTGGACAATGTGAGATTTTGACCTAATGGTGGCGCTAGATAAAAAAGTTTAAGGCATCATTGAAGTTATTACAATTCATCCTGAGGGGAACAAGAATGCTTGTGCCAAATTTCATGGCAATCCATCCATCAGTTGTCGAGATATTTGACTCAAAACAAGTGGACAACCTCCGTGTCTGAAAAGTAAAGCCAATGCTGAAGTGCCTTAAACCTGCATTCTTTCTAACAGCCAGCAGGGGGCGACTCCTCTGGTTGCAAAAAGAAGTCTGATTGTATAGAAGTCTATGAGAAAATGAGTATGAGTCTACTTCTCACTTGATTTATTACCTCAGTCAACATTGTAAACATGAGTTTATGGTCTCAATCTCTAGTTTCAAGTCTTCTTCAATACAGCATGATGTTCATTTAGTAAATGATGGTCCCATTTAGAGTCAAGTAGACCATAAAGCAGGGGATGCTTTAGGGCGTGGCTACCTTGGGATTGACAAGTCGCTACCACGGCGTTGTCCGGTCTGGGAGTTGTCCACATTTTCGTCTTACAACTTTAACCCTTTCACAGTGTGTTTTCAGTTCATGAAAACCAAGATGCCGAACTCAAGGCTTCAAAACGGCAGTCAACAACCCAATGGGTGACGTCACGGTGACTACGCCCACTTCTTATATACAGTCTATGCTCAAAACCACAAATATAACCTCATGGTGGTGCTAGAGGAAAAGTCAGAGGATCACTAAAGTTAGTAGGATTCATCCTCTGGGGATCATGAATGTCCGTCCAAACATTCATGGCAATCCATCCAGTAGTTGTTGAGATATTTCAGTCTGGACCAAAGACCAAATTACTTCTGAAATACAGTATAATTTACCAGGTGTTGCTTTCTCTTCTTCCTGGAACCCTTTAGAGGTGTAACAGACATTTGTAGGGAGCCAAATATAACTAAAGATGGTAGCATTTGTTTCCTAAGTATTTTTTAGTTGGCTGACATATTGATTAAACATTACAAATGATTAATTAGGTGCTGATGTTTTACAAGTCGATGTTGGCCTGAACACAAATGAGGTGGCAGAGGCAGTTTTTCTGCAGTGCTTTATGTGTGTGTACCATAACAAGACCAATACTCAACACTTTTTTCAAGTTTTGCATACAATTATGTATTAATAATAATATGTAGTCGTAAATGATCAGGTCTCTGCTGATGTTTTGGATGCTGTGAACATGCAGAAGGCTTTTCTGTTGGTGTTCGGTTGTGTTTTTGGTCCAGTGAGGTGCAGAGAGTCTTTGGATCTGATGGACCACATCGTCCGGGGTCATGAATAGATTTAAAAACAAGAACTATGATTTTAAAATCTATCCTGAAACTGACTGGATGTCAGTTCAAGGACTTTAGAACAGGAGCAATGCGATCTCCTTTCTCTGTTTCAGTTGAAACTCCTGCAGTATCGTTCTGTACAAGCGGGCATTGATTTACTGACTTTTTGGGGAGACTTGAGAGCATTGCATTGCAGCAGTTGAAGTCTGCTTGAAATAAAAGCTTGCACAAGCTTCTGTGTCGATGGGGGAAAAAGAAACCTAATGACCTTTTTAGTTATGTTCATTTTCTGTGACTTGAAAATTATACCAGAGTCAGTCACGCATACAGTTCTTGCCTGCGGTGTAATGTCTTAGCTTTTTCCTCTCTCTTTATTTACAGTTGGTCTACTCACAAATGCTATCACTTTGGATGTGAGTTGTACTATACATACATTGTTAGAATTTTTGTCCGTATGTCCAAAGGTGTTCAACACAGGGTAAATATCTGTATATGAAGGGATAGAGTCAGTGTTACGGGAATATTAGAACCATGTCGATGGGACATTATGAGCCAAATCAATGTAAACAAATATATTTATAGTTTAACATAAAGAAAGATCATATTAATTTATGGATTTTTACACTTTGATTGTTATTATTCTTTGTCTTAATGTCGCCATAGACTCGGTGAGTTATGCTGCGGGCTACAACTTTGCCCCTGTTTCTTTATTCCCTGTTTTAGGGCTGTCAATCGATTAAAATATTTTATCGCAAATTAATCATTGTTTTTTATCTGTTCAAAATGTACCTAAAAGGGAGATTTGTCAAGTATTTAATACTCTTATCAATATAGAAGTGGGCAAATATGCTGCTTTATGCAAATGTATGTGAATATTTATTATTGAAAATCAATTAATTGTGACCAAGATGCATAAGTTGGACATTTAATTGTAGTAATGTCTATTTTTTTTTTAAATATATAAACACATAACTAAACAAATAAACACTTTATTCTGATCCCTTTAGTAAAGTAAAGTAAATTTTGACCAAGATACATACTAAGTGGGTCATTATACAGTAGAGTAATCGTTGAAGAACATCAGGTGTTTCACCAATCCATGGGAAGAATTTAGTCTACAAGGCGACACAAATCAGGCATGACAGATTGCAGCTGTTGGTGCAGGAAGATGAATAAAAGGTCTTTAACGCTGTGAGCTTTTCACCTCCGTGCCATCCCTGCAGCCTGTTCCTCCATCAGGTGTGAGACCGAGCCATCAGGTGTTAGACCGAGCCATTCACCTCCCCTCCTGTTTGGTGCAATAGGCCGGTAACATTAGCCGGGAGGTACATTTCGAGAGAAAAGCAGCAATGACACAAAGCAGGCTGAGTTCAGCTTTGATTACAGACAAGCATTTCACTGAGAAGAAAGACAGCAAGGCGGTCTCATTCCCCCCTTCGTCCAGGAGGCAAACAGGGCTTGGCTCTCCTTGAGGCCCTCTGGGGATCCGCCGTGGCACCGTTACCCTGAGAAGGAGCGCCGGGGCTGCCGAGAGCTGCCGCGAACAGAAAATGCTCCTAATTAGTGCTGGTTGTGATTTCTTTCATCTGCAGGCTCTTTGATATGACGGCAGTGTGAGAGCACATATGAGCGTATGCTTATATGCTCAGGATGTTATATGGTTGAGAGAAAGAAATTGAGCATGAAACTATGCATTCTGCACGCATACATGTCAAGGTTGTTATGGTTAAGTGAAGCTAATAATAAAACAAGGCAGCAAGTAAACATGTTGTCCCACTCAGATGATGCAGCGCTCAGAAAACATTCAGAATAAAGTGGTTAAAATGAATCATTTCACAAAGTTTGAGCAGCATTAGATTAAATTCAACTTTATTGTCATTGTAGCAGTACTGAGACAATGAAATGAAGTTTAGCATCAAACCAGAAATGCAAAAATCAGTAAAGTGCAAAGTAATATACAGAATAAACAGTAATACAGCAGCAGTAGTATAAATATGAATACACTATAGGTCAGATATAACCAGTGTATGTATGGGTATGTGAGTGCATATACAGTATAATACATCAAATATACTTGATGACGGACTCATTATTGTTAATGTTTTCAAGAAACTCAAAATTTAATTGAGTTGATTTTGATCATTAAAAAAGAGGTAAAGATTTAGATAATTCATACTTTTTCTTTTCATTGGTCAAGTTTCCATCCAAATGTAGATGAATTTCCTGAAAATCTGCAAAAGAAAATGCGAACAAATGCCTGTCTCAAGATGTCAATCTTCTCATCTAACTCTCCGCAAGAAAGAGAAATAAGTGTATTTTCCAAAATGTCTAAACTATTCCTTTAAGAAAACACCCATCTCACATGACCCCGGGTTGGGAACTGATGTTCTGAGCTGTAGTACAAGTGTCCTTGTTTACAGATTGTACAGCTTGAATGCGTAGGAACAGTAAATCTGTGAGAAAATCAGTTTAAACCAATCTGCTCCTTTATTTCCTGTGAGTATTGGTAAACGATGATGTGTGATACATGAACAAAGAAACCAGCTATAAAGTGGCTCCTCTTGGACCTGTTAATATTTGAAAGTGCTGAATGCAGAGGTGATGCCTGGTGCTTTTGTCAAAGCAACTCTTTATGCCTGCGGACACAAAGCCCATTTTCATATTGTGTTGATAATGTGGCCACTTTGACACCGTAACTGTGGTGCGGATAGACTGGACAACAAAGTCATTATGTAGAAAAGAGCTTGAATTTCAATTAGAATCTAAAAACAGAACCAGAAAATGAATTTGTGTGTTCAGGTAGTTTTTTCTGTTCCAGCTCCAAACACACTCTGGCTGCCTCGTCCACTGTGTGTTTGGTTTATTGACCTTGTCAGACTGATGCTGAGTGGACCGGCGACTGACAGAGTTGGCTCCTTTGGGTTTAGCTGACTCTCCATTTTTATCTGCTTGTCGTACTTTCATGCTCAGCACATATACTGTTCGTGTCCGGAGCCGTTTTCACCCTCTGTTGTCACTGCAAGACGATCCAATTTTCGACACGTGAGGACAGTTAAAGCAATGTGTTGTAAACCTTAAGATTTCAGTCCTGGTTGATGTGGTGTCACCTGGGGTTTAAATGGTAACAGCATAGTGTAGTGTAATGCTACAGCAGAGCAGCTTTGTCAGAAATACAACTGAGCCCTGTTTCAGAAAGCGGGATTAGTAAAAACTCTGAGTTAGTTAAACCTGAGATGAGGTTTAAATTAGCACTCTGTGAACTGAACCTGCTCGCTGGCAGGTTTTCTTCAACAAACACTGAGTTTGTCTCCTTCGTTTTACAGAGCCAGATACGCTGCTTTATTTCCTCATTCATTCAGTCCGCATCATAGCGCGTGTCGTAGCACATTAATTAGGTTTGCATTAGAATTGAAAGATATTAGAATAAAACCTCTGCTTGTCCTTTTTTTTGTGATTGAGACAGCTGTCGGTTTGTTAGAGCAGTTCTACTAAAATGATCATTGCACATAATCTTTAATCTCAGTTTAAATAGTAAAAATTGGTATGAAGTTATGACAAGTAGGATCAATGAATAATGATCTAAATTTATGACTTTCTTCTCCTAATATTAAGACTTTTTTTTCTCGTAAAGTTATGACTCTTCTCATTACATTCCGACTTTTTTCTCGTAAAGTTATGACTTTATTCTCATATTACGACTTTTTTTTCTCGTAAAGTTATGACTTTTTTCTCGTAATATTATGACTTTTTTCTCGGAACATTACGACTTTTTCCTGTAATTTTATGACTTTATTCTGTAAATCTCAGATTTTATTCCCTCAATGTGGCCCCAATACTACGTAGTACATTTGCACTTTGGCCCTCACTGCATTAGACTTATATACTATATACTTAGACTATAAACTGTGTTATCTTCTTCACAACATTCAAATGTTTTGCGGCTCCAGAAAAATTTATTATTATTTTTTCTTGCCTAAAATGTCTCTTTTGATAGTAAAGGTTGCTGACCCCTGGTCCAGTATATCTGTTTGTTCATTTTCAGAGTGTTTCAGGTGTTACCGTGTTTCAGGTTACATTATTAAATTGGGTGCTTTTATTTTGAAAGGGTGATGCCGGTTAGAGGAAAGAGACGGTAAACGGTAAACCGTCAGGTGTGTCTCCCAACAGAAGGAGCGTATTATTATACCTTTTTGTTTGTTTAACACCTGGATGATAATGGCACAAGGTTTGTCAATACTTCGTTTCCTTCTGTAGTTGATAGGAAGTGACTTTATAATGTAATTTGTAATGTAATTAGTTTTGCTTTAGTTAGAGAGAGTGTGTAAACTAGCAAAGACGCCATTTTGGCTCAAACTGCCGTAATTTAGCTAGCACTCGTGCTAACAAGCAATTAGCATTCCTCGGTTAGCCAGAGATGCTAACGTTACTATGGTTACTATGTACTGTCAGTGTGAGATGGTTGGAGCTGCATTTTGGGTCATTTTCACTGACTGTTTGTGATTTTGTTTAAAAGGGATTAATAATTTCATTATAGGTTAAATATGCTTGTCTGTAGCACCCTATCACAGTTTGTTATTTTGTAAACTTAAAAATACTCTTTGGAGCTATAAATGATTATAAATAAATAACAAATTAATTTAAATTAATTTATTTTAATTTATTCATATTTATTTATTTTTATTTATTTAATTAAATAGAATTAAATGATTAAGTGAAAAGTAAATACATTAACTAATGAATATATGACTTGATGAATAAATATATCGTTAATTATAGCAAAAAATTATATTAAAAAAAATGTAGCCATTAATTAATTGATAAAAATGTGACATAAATTGATAATCCTTTTTAAATTTGTTTCTATTTATTTTTCTTTGTATTAATTCCCTTATTTATTTACTCTTCTCTTTAATTTTCCATTTTATTTATGTATTTATTTATTTTTGTTAATTTTTCAAATGTATGTATTTAGTTTTGTATTTAGTTTTGCATTTAGTATTTATCTATTTTTGCATTTATTTATTATTTATTTTTAAACTTTTGTATTTACTTATTTATTCATTTATTTATTTATTCATGCATGATTTTCCCTTTGCATGTCACCCCTTATTTATTCCCCCAAACTTATTTATTTCTGTATTTTATTTCATTTCTTTATTTATTTCTACCTCATTATGCATATGAGGGGACTGTCAAATTGTGCAGAAATAAAGAAACAGATGCATAAATAAATAAATACATTTAAAAATAATTATGAAATGAATACATAATAAATGCAAAAATAATGAAATGCATTTGAAAAATTACTAAAAATAGATAAATAAATAAAGAAAAACGAAAATTAAACGAGTAATAAAGTAAATTAGTAAAGTATGTTTTGATGCTAATACTTGTGTTCATTTACTTAAAGGAACAGTGTCTAGCATTTAGGGAGATCTATTGGTAGAAATGAATGTAATATTACTATGTATGTTTTCTTTAGTGTATAATCACCCAAAAATAAGAATCATTGTGTTTTCGTTACCTTAGAATGAGCCATTTATAGTTACATAGGGAGCAGATCCTCTTCTGGTATTACTTCTTTTATTTAATTAAAAGATCTGAGTGCTTCCTCCGCCAGTGAATAACACAAAACACAGTTTTACTGTCACTGCAACTCTTTCTAGTGGAACATACTGTATTTTTTTTGTGTTTGGTTTTATTGTTTTCACACGTTTTACTTGAATTTTGTGCACACATTATGCACACTCACACTGTAGTCGGGAACACAGATGGACTTGATGCACAGGATGAGACTAGCATCCTGTCTCCTTCAACACTTTCTCATCCCTGTTAATGAGAGATGGTACAATTGTGCTGCGCCATCAGGGCTGCAAAGTCTCTCCAGTCATTGGGATATCTTGGCCCGCTGTGGGTGATGAGTGATGGAGGATACAGCAGACGAGTGTTGCTTGGCTTCTTGTGGTAGCAGAAGGAGGAAGGTGAGACAGATTTACTGAGATCGGAAAGCCAGCAGGCGCGACAGAGTAGAAGCACGTCGGATCCGAATTAGACGTTCATTAATGCAGGGGGATCATTAATCAGCTGCAGAGGATCAGCTCCACCAATAGCAAAACTTTTCTCCTCTCAGATCCAGTTTGTCTTGTTCGCTCTTTGATTTATTCTGTTTAACGGCTTCATAGTTCAGTGTATGACAGCATGCATTGCTTGAAAGGCAAAGAAACACTGTGGAGAGGGGTTGGGTTATATCTTTGACTTACATTTATATCTTTTGTGAGGGCCGTTTAGTGTCTTTGGGTGAGGAGTATGGAGGACGGAACCTGCCCAAATAAAAAATAAATAAATATTTCATTAAATGTAGCAAAAATATTATTAAAAATAAATGTAGCAATTAATTAATTGATAAAATTTGACATAAATTGATAATTCTGTTTTAAACATCAGTCTCTGGAAGTGTTCTCGCTCTTTGTGATCTTTAAAAAATAACTTTCCCATGAGCACTAAGTGACGATTCAAAGGGTGTATGATAACAGTTAATTTGGCCTGAACACAAAGCATTCTGTTCATATACTGTACGTGTCCATACAATACAGTAGCTGTGCTCTGTTTACAGTCGGGGGGTCAACATGGGTGGATACTGGTCACATAGTGAACCTTCCTTTTCCTTCCTGCTCCTCCCATCCTACAGGAACATCCATCTCCAGACCAGACCCTCGGTTCCGGCCCGTTCCTCCACAACAATGAACTCCTCGCCGCACGGCTCCCGCGCCTCCATCGACATCCTGGAGGAACTCCAGCTGATTGCTTCTCAGAACCTTGAAAAACTGGACATCAACAAATACTACGAGGTCGTCTGTGAGCTGGGGAAGGGCACCTATGGGAAAGTGGACCTGGTCATCCACAAAATCAGAGGTAACTGCTGTGTGTTTGAGCAGGCAAGTCCGCCAAGCTTTGGATTTCTCCACATGTTGCAATACTTGGCGATTAAAGAGCAACTCAACACCCTATTTTATCCTTGAACACATCAAAAATGCATTTGAACCCCTGCTAAGCTTTTAGACATGCCTCGATGTAACATCTGACGGTCACCCAGAATTCTTAGAAACATAGAGAAATAATTACTGTATGTAAACCTCATTTTCTCAGATGTAGTGGATAGTGACAGAATAGGGGCTAGGAATGAATTAATGAATGAATGAACTAATTAATTAATGGTTGGGAGGACGTAAATTAGCCAGTGATGGAAGAAGTACTCTGATCTCTTACTTATATAAAAGTAACAATACTACAGTGCAGAAATACTCTGTTACAAGTAAAAGTCCTGCATTCAAAATTTGACTTGAGTAAAAGTACTGAAGTATTGGCATCATATTGATGCATTAATGTGTTCATCACTTTCATGTTGCAGCTTATTTTAACTACTTTATAAACTGTTAGGTAGTTTAATCTATCATAATACATAATTTATTAGTTGAACTATATTTTGTCTTAATAATCTGAATCTGCAAAGTAAGTAGTAACTAGGGCTGTGGATTGGCAGGAATCTGGCGATACGATACGTATCATGATACAGGGGTAACAATTCAATTTATTGCAATACTGTAAGCAAGGTGAAATGCTGCGATTTTTTAAAAATCTAAATTTAGGAAAACTGTCATAATATAAAGAACACACCAGAAATACACAATTTTTAGAATAGGTGAAAAAAAAACATTTATACTGCATTAAACAAATTGCATGATTTTTGCTCAAAACTGCATGTGGTTATCATAAAGTGGGCATGTCTGTAAAGGGGAGACTCGTGGGTACCCAGAGAACCCATTTTCATCACATATCTTGAGGTCAGAGGTCAAGGGACCCCTTTGAAAATGGTCATGCCGGTTTTTCTTCGCCAAATTTAGTGTAAGTTCGGAGCGTTAATTAACCTCCTTTGCGACAAGCTAGTATGACATGGTTGGTACTAATGGATTCTTTAGGTTTTTATAGTTTCATATGATACCAGTATCTTCACTCTGGCTTTAAAACTGAAATCTCAAGTACGGCACTAATTTGCCTCCTGCTGTTTTCTGTTCAGATCATGGTAATGGCACACAGTTAATGTTCACCTACCTGACCTGGCGTTTGATGCTTTATTCCAAAAGGAAACCAAAAGATCCAACATTTAATGCGTCCATCTTTCTTTTGGATGGAACGGGAGACATTTTGAATTCATCACCTCTTGTGAGGAGAAGAGAAATGTATTTGTTCAGAAGGAGCTGCCGTTTGAGGAAATGGGATGTTGTTCTCTTTTGTGGCCTTACTTTATGATTCAGAGCGATAAGACGGGGTCATTTTACTTACTTACTTACTTTGGTATTGCAGGAGCAACAAACACTGAGAAAATAAAAAAATAATCCTGTTTTCACTCAGGTAAAGCTCTCTTATTCGTCTCTGAACTTTTTACTTTTGAAACCCTAATTCCAGGTAATGCAGGCCACCTCTTTATTCAGAACCCAGACAGCCTAAATTCACTACTTAACTAATAGAAAATCTGTTCAACCTTTTCACAGTAAAAGCCCAAAATGTTGACCATCTGCCACATGCTTCTTAATCGTCTCTTTTATGGAGAACGGAGCCCATTTTAGAGTGGCTGCAGTCTGTCACTGAGATGAATTCTGACCTTTTCCAGCCTGTAAAGTGCGCAGTAGAAGCCTGCATAATACATGCATAAAAGCCACTTGTAGTTTCATTATCTGCTGCTTTTTATCACCGACATCTTCTCTCAGAACCATCAGAGAACCAGGGTAGCTATAATCGACCTGATGATGCTGCTCAGTATGAATGTCTTGTTAACTATGAGATCAAATGAGCTGAAGGCGATGTCGTTTCTGACCTTTTGAATCATGATTGTGTGCAAATACATTTTAGCGAAGAACAAAACTCAAATGTAAATCAGTGACAGATCTTAGTTAGAAGAAGTAGTCCTGATGGTGTTTTTGATGGAGTCTTTTAATAATGAGGTTTTGCCAAAAATATCCAATCCAGTTTTTGATTTTGTAGATATTGTCCTTCATATAACAGCTGCAGAGTTTACTGAGGCTACAGTAACATTTCATTAAAATACAGTCACATTAGTAAAGCAGTTTAAAAAGCAGAACCGCTCTGCTTTAACAAAATATAACCTTCATCTCAGTTTTTGTTTTGTATAGTTTCCTATAATGTGTTGTACTGTAGTATTTAATATAATATCTGTGCAGGAAGTGTCAGTGTGGAAGTATTTGGATCCTTTACTAAAGTAAAAGTACTAAAACCACACTGCAAAAATACTCTGTTACAAGTAAGTCATGCATTGAAAATGTTACTTAAGTAAAAGTATGTACTAGTGGTACTTAAAGTATTAAAAGTATGAAATGCAGAAAAGCCTCGACAAAAACCTCAACATTATCTTTGAATAATTGAAAGGAAAATATTTGAGGAGCAAGAACCATATATGTCATTTATGCACGGAAAATGACTTCAATAATTATCAGAATAATTGCCAATTTAATAATCTAAATCTGAAAAGTACCTAAAGCTTTAAAACACATGTAGTGGCGTAAAAAGTACAGTATTTCCCTTTGAAGTCTAAAGAAGCCAAAAATGGAAATACATAAAGTACAAGTTTAGATTCAGTGAGACTTACACTTTCCGAGGATATCATTATCTCTGATGTCCAATGAAGTGAAAAAACATCCGCTTAGAAAATCGTAGAAATAAGACGGTCCTCATAGCTTCAGAAGTTGCTTGGGAATCAGCAGGTTTTAAAGTTTTCTTCAGTATCAAAGTAATCCAGTGATGGTTGTCTGTACATCCAGCGGTACACTGCAAACATGAACTACTAATAGATAATTTGGCACACTTTCAATGGTGCAAAAGGTAAACAAATACAGGCCAAAGCTATATTATAACATCATACAGTATATTCCTCCACAGTAGTATGGAAACTGCATGATAGAAGTAAGACAAAGAATAATAAGAAGCTTTAGTTGCACTATGAATATTTATTTCAGGGCTGTCAATCTATTCAAATATTTAATCGTGATTAATTGCATGATTGTCCATAGTTAATCGTGATTAATTGCAAATTAATCGCACATTTTTGATCTGTTCAAAATGTACATTAAAGGGAGATTTGTCAAGTATTTAATCCTCTTATCAACATGGGGAGTGGGCAAATATGCTTGCTTTATGTAAATGTATGTATATATTTATTATTTGAAATCAATTAACAACACAAAACAATGGCAAATATTGTCCAGAAACCCTCACAGGTACTGCATTTAGCATAAAAGTACATTTAGCTGATAATACTTACATACTTTTTAGGGCTGTCAATCAATTAAAATATTTAATTGTGATTAATCGCAAATTAATCACAGTTTTTATCTGTTCAAAATGTACCTTAAAGGGAGATTTGTCAAGTATTTAACACTCCTATCATAAAATGGGCCTGTCTGTAAAGAGAATTTATTCACATATCTTGAGGTCAAAGGTCAAGGGACCCCTTTTGAAAATGGTCCTGTCAGTTTTTCCTTGCCAAAATTTAGCGTCTCTTGACCTTTCCTAAAGTGTCTGCACACTGTAAAACTGCACAAAGCACTTTGCAGAGCTGATCCGGTGGTATTGGAGAAGTGTCCCCTCTCATCTTCGCTGACACACTGACTGTTGGTGCAGAGAGAGGCAGACATGGCAGCTCTCCAGGTTTATATTGTCTGGGGTATTTCAGATTAGCTCTGGTAATTTCTCTCCCCTCGCTGCTCCTCTTGTTGCAGTAAAGTGTCTGCCGAGGTGAGCTGAGCCTCTGAACCTCGCAAATTACATTCCTGTGTTCCCTCCAGACGACTAAATGGGTTTCTGTGCATCCTTTACATTATTATACCAAGTGAAACAGGCTTTCCAATCTTATTTCCAGCTCTCGTGTTTTGACATGTTTGCAGTTTACATGAACGCAGTGGTGGATTGTAATTAAGTACATTTACTCAACTTCAGATTTATACTTTTCTTGAGTTTTTCCATTTTATGTAACTTTATACTTCTACTCCACTACATCTCAGAGGGAGACATTGTACTTTTTACTCCACTACATTTATCTGACAGCTTTAGTTACTTTTCAGATTACAGTTTTCATCCCCTTCCTGTCCAGTGAAAACCAGGTATCTCCAGATTGTGTTGACGTTGAATGTTCTGATAAACTGAAGGACGAAGTGTTCCTTTATGTGTTGAGAAAATCCTTCTGAAGCTAAATGAACTCTTTAAAAAGCCTCTTGGATCAGCTAGAAAATGCATCGTCACAAAGCTGAAAACAGGCTGTTTTTCTGACAGATACGTGGTTCTCACAGGACAGCGACACTACAAGCATATGATGATCTTATAGACCATGATGCATTGATGTAGATTAAACAAGCCAACAGAATATAAAGGAGTTAAAATGCAACATACACATTAATGCACCATTAATATTAATTATTAATCCAGAAACATCAGACACAATAGTAAAACACTGACAGGGAACATTTTACTGCAACATCAATACTTTTACTTTAAGTACATTTAGCTGATAATACATACTTTTTAGGGCTGTCTATCAATTCAAATATTTAATTGCGATTGCTTGCAAATTAATCACACTATTTTTATCTGTTCAAAATATACCTTAAAGGGAGATTTGTCAAGTATTTAAAACTCCTATCAACATGTGAGTGGACAAATATGCTGCTTTATGCAAATTTTTGTTTCATATGATGCCAGTATCTTCACTCCAGCTTGCGTAGAACCTAAAAATCCCAAGTTGCGTTAATGCCTAAAAGAAATTAGTGGCGTTACAACGAATTTGCGTTACTGCGTTATTATTGGGTTAACTTTGACAGGCCTGATACTTTTACATACATAGTATGTAGGTTTTGAATGCAGGACTGGAGTATTTGGAGTATAATGGAGTATTTTCACAATGTGGTATTAGTACTTATGGTATTAGTAAAGGATCTGAATACTTTGCATGAAAGCAGCTCAACATCCTGGTCACACTGTGGGAACATAACTAGTCTGGCAGAGGATTTGAAATACTCACAGTATAAAGCTCTTGGAGGGAAAAAAAACATAATTCAGTGACATTGGAGATTTTAATTATTCATCAAATTTTGATCATTTTAATTAAGTTTCAGTCACGCAACTGGGCGACCGTAAAATAAATCCCCCAAACACTTTAATATGCTGGAAAAAGAACAAGAAGTGAGGAATGTGATTTATGAAGTTATGTAACATTTCTGTCCTTTTTTTTTTTTTCAGGCACAAAAATGGCCCTGAAATTTCTGAGGAAGAAGACCACCAAGCTGAAGAGCTTCCTGAGAGAGTACAGCATCTCCCTTTACCTGTCGCCCTGCCCCTTCATCATCAACATGTACGGCATCGCCTTCGAAACGGACGAGTACTACATCTTCGCTCAGGAGTACGCTCTGGCAGGAGATCTGTTTGACATCATCCCTCCACAGGTGAGGAATCATTTAGATGACTTTTTATGACATACTATGGCATTTTTGACTTTTTGTAAAATGCTACACTATGAATTTTAGTAACATACATACTATGACATTTAATAACATACTATACTATAACTTTTTATGACTTTTTATAACATACCATACTATAACTTTGTATGTAATGCAATATTATGACATAAATACATGCAGCAAAACTTGGAGCATGATGGAAGAAAGACAAGACAACAAAGAACGACAAAATCCATTATCTTTGTGACTGATCAGTTTTTTTGTTATTCGGCAGTTAGCTAGCCTGCTACTCTATCTTAATCTCATGCTCCCAACAATGTTCAAACACATACATATACAGTATATATACAAAAGAATCATTAATTCAACAAAAATCTAATTCGAATCTAAGACAAAATATTGCAGCAGCTAAAATACAGGAATAAAATCTATTGTGGTAGATAGACAGTTGTACAGTATAGTAAAATGTATAATGTAAACAGGGTGTGCAGTAATATAGTAAATGTTACATAATGAGACAAGATTGTAGACGGATATGTACATATGTACAGATTTAAAGTCCAGGTAAATCACACTGAGACGCGTTGCCAGCAAATCCAGGGCTAACCGGAAGTCAACCAGCGGAAGTCTTTGGTGTGCACGCTGCAAAATATATACTATAACTGTGCATACGTAATTAACCCTCACTCACGATTGGCTGAGGTTTCAGCGCCTTCAGCAGACCCCGGCGTTACAGAGTAGAAAATACTGCTTATTTTTTTAATGATTCAAATTTGGCTGGGTGGTTAATTTTTTTCTGGTTTGACAAACTCCGAACACATTTATTTTTGCTTTACCCAGACATTAAACACTGTAACCCAGAGAGGACAGTGTAGCAGTGTAGGAGTTACTTTTGAACTGATGAGTTCTTCTTCTCTGTTCAGGTGGGACTACCTGAGACGGTGGCCAAGCGCTGTGTCCACCAGGTGGCCATCGCCCTGGACTACCTGCACTGTAAAAAGCTGGTCCACAGAGACATCAAACCTGAGAACATCCTTATTTTTGACAAAGAGTGCCGGAAGGTCAAGCTGTCAGACTTTGGCATGACGCGGCGCTCCGGCTCTCCGGTGAAGCGCGTGAGCGGCACAATCCCGTATACGGCGCCAGAGCTGTGCGACACCTCCCGGCACGAGGGCTTCTGCGTGGACTACAGCACAGATGTGTGGGCGTTTGGCGTGCTGCTCTTCTGCATGCTGACAGGAAACTTCCCCTGGGAGAAGGCCATGCCTAACGACGCCTTTTATGAGGAGTTTGTGCGCTGGCAGCGTCGCCGCACGGGCACGGTGCCGTCACAGTGGCGCCGCTTCACCGACGAGGCTCTGCGAATGTTCCGTAGGCTCCTCTCCATCGAGCAAGAGCGCCGCTGCTCCGTCAAAGAAGTCTTCAGCTACTTCAACCAGTGCTGGATGTTAGACACGGAGAACGGGAACAGCAGCAGTTTGGCGAGCAGCGCGCCTCCTCTGGACATCAGCTCGTCCTCATCTGAAGAGGACGTATTAGTGGACAGACTGAAGCAGCAGAGCTTATCGCCTGCTTGTGTGGTGGCGAAGGGGAGCATCATGATGGACACCCACTACTCCTCCATGTCAACAAACAGCTCGCCGTCCTCCACCGGCAGCTACGAGCGGGTCAACAGAGAAAACAACGAGAGAGGACGCATGCTGGTGGCGACCCCCATCGAGATATGCGTGTAGAGGTGGCTGACGCTGCGTTTCAGGCTGCCTGCTCACACACGTGAGGCCGGCGTGAGCTGAAGAGGAAGATTTCCCAGAGGAAGAAGGAGAAAAGTGTGGCGACTGGTGCTTAGTGTCAGGATCAACAGTCTGATATACGTTGTAGCTTCACTGCGGATTTACTCATTTCCGATGAAGACGAGCTCTGAGGAAATGAGCAGCGAGAAGATCACAAGCTCTCCTGTGTGTGTGGTTTATACTTCAGATACTGAAATGAACTCACTGGACGACCCGTGAAGAAAAATCAAACATAAACATGCATAATCCACAAGCAATATGTTCAGATGTCTGGAACGATCCAGTCACTGCAAAAAATAATCTAAGGAAAAAGATGTGATCGGCTTTCAAGATGATTTGTTGATGGTACTGTTGTGTGTTTATTGTAGTGTACCATTTTCATGTTTGGTAGATATGTTTCCGTAAAGTGTTTCTTCTTAGTATATTTTTTTTATTTGGAGTTAAATTATTTATTTATATCAGATGCATATATTTATGATTTGTTTTATCACAGAAATTTGAATAGAAGCAGGTGGCTTTCACAAACTTGAATTTTTTTTTTAAATATTCATCATGTTGTTGTGATCTCCCATACAAATGTAAGAAGACTGTTTTTTCTCGCCTGTGATGCCTAAACCCACTTGTACAGTAGCAACCAACAATATGAGCGGCTGAAAACTCACCTCACTATCAAGTGTTAATTGGGTATCTTCTTACTTTTGCAGCCAGTCCTCCCATTAATCTGCAGCATAACTGAATACGACTGCAGCCCATTTCCTTTAAGGTAAAAATCACACTATAATCACCTATTTGGTAACATGACAAATGGCAGAAACAAATACAAAAGTATCATGAATAATCCACATTTTTCAATTTGCATGGTTGATAAAGAGGTAACATACTGTAACTATCTAACAAGTGATATATTTGGACCTTTTTCTGAAAAATAGGCAGGATCCAGGTAAATATCATTAACAATGAATATGCTGATTGATGATAAAATTAAATAAAGTAAATATTAAATAAAATACATTAAGTATTTGGGGATACTACCTGCCCTCTAAACTTTTTATTCCAGTTTTTTGCTGTTTAATAAGGTAGTTAAACCCTGAAAATGTGAGACAAGATGGACGAATGTTTTAACATTTAAGGATTAAAATGTTTCAAAAAATCTCTTTTGTGTTTTTCAGAAGTGTTGCATGAAGTTATTACTGTGGTGAACATTTGTTGGAATAAACACCCTGAGAATTAAAAGTGGACCCTGTTCTTTTTTTAAAATAAAGGAATAGTTTGACATTTCTGGAAGATTTGATACTACTCATGTCTTGACCGTTAATATGAAGCTACAGCTAGCTGCCGCTTAGATTGCATATACAATAACTGTTTTTTTTTTTTAAATCACTTTTTCCAAAATATATATATATTTTTTTCAACATACTATAATACAACTTTTTTTGACATACTATATTATGAATTTTATTTTTTTTCTGACATACTATACTATGACTTTAAAAAAAAAAAAAATTTCGACATACTGTACTATAACTTTTTTTTTTCTTCGACTAAGACTTTTTTTTCGACAAACTGTATTATGACTTTTTTTTCAATAGACTATATTCTGAATTTCTTTGACATCCTGTACTATGACTTTTTTTAAAACAAATTGACATACTATACTATGTTTTTTTCCAACATATTATACTATGACTTATTTGTTCGACAAACTATACTATGATTTTTTTCGACATACTATACTATGACGTTTTTGCTTTTTTTTTCGACGTACTATAAGTATGACTGTTATGCTTTTTTTTAGACATACTACATATAACTTTTTGTTAAAATTATTTATGACTTTTTAAAAAGACTTCAACATACTATACTATGAACATCCCTTAGTGTGACTTGTTTTATTTTTCCGACATGCTATACTATGCCTTTTTTTTTGCATTTTTTCGACATACTATAGTATGACAGTTTTGCATTTTTCGGACATACCATATTATGACTTTTTTAATTTTTTCAACATACTTTACTATGACTTCTTTATTTTTCGACATACTATATTATGATTTTTTTCGACAAACTATACTATGACTTTTTTTTTAAACATACTATACTATGACTTTTATAAATTTATTCGACGTACTATACTATGACTTTTTTTTTCAACGTAATATACTATGACATTTTTAAAACCTACTATAATAGTATAGTATGTCGGAAAAAGTCATTTTAGAGTATGTCGAAAAAAGTTATCGTAGCACAAAAAAATTATGAAGTCATAGTATAGTATGTCGAAAAAATGAAGAAAAGCATACTACAATATGTTGGGAAAAAAATGCAAAAAAGTCATAGTTTAGTATGTCAAAAAAAATAAACTCATAGTATAGCATGTCGGAAAAATAAAAAAAGTCATAGTATAGTACGTCGAAAAAAGTCACAGTATAGTATGTAGAATTTTTTTTTAAAAAGTCATATTATAGTATGTCGAAAAAAATGAAGAAAGACATACTGCAATATGTTGAAAATAAAAAAAGTCATAGTATATTATGTCGAAAAAATTAAAAAGTCATAGTATAGTATATCATAAAAAATGTCATTAAAAAGTCATAGTTTGGCTTGTTATAAATAATGTCATGAAAATGTCATAGTATAGTATGTCAAAAAATGTCATAAAAAGTTACAGTATAGTATGCCATCTCTTTACAAATATGTCGTAGTTAAGTATGTCATAAACATTCATAATTATGTAATAAAAAGAGGTCATGAAAAGTCATAATATGGTAGCCAATTTCAAAATGAGCTCCACCTCAACCAGTAGTAGAGTAAAATCCTGCTTTTACATTAATGCATGAATAATAATAATAATCTATTGATATAATGAATAATAGTATAACAGTTACAGGGGACATTTTTCTGTATTGAGTACTTTTACTTTCAATAATCTAAGTACATTTTCCTCATTATAGTCAATACCAACATCTCATTTAATTGATCAAACTGCAGATTTAAAGCCAAAACTCAGAAATGTACATTCTTGCTTCAGCATCTTCATTCGAAACCGAATGAAAACAGACTAAAACTCTGATCATTTTGGGCTTTAGATCAAGCTTTGCTGTATGTCGGTCACATAATTATGCTCTAATAAACTCACAACGGCCCACGAAGCTGTAAAGCCACAGGGGTATGTTTCTAGCTCAGCTGTAATGAGCAGCGTCTGCCTCCTAAAAAACCTCACTGGAAGCTGAATTACATAACACACCCATGACGTACTGAATCCTATTTAATGTTACAGTTAAAAAAGCAAACATACATCAACAGCAGATCTGGGGCTAAAAACACTTGTTTCTTACTCAGCAGAGCAGCAGATGTGCACATCACACCTCAGTGTTTTTATATACAGACACGAAAGAGAAAGATGAAATTAGTCCTTCCAGTGTCAGTTCAACAAAATAAACTCAAGTCTGCTCGGATATAAAGGACCCAAAGGGGCGAAAAACAGCTAAGTGCAGCTGAGCATCACTGCATGTTCAGCATAGCAATTACAGCTGCACTCACTGATCTCAGTGTTTCTCCCACCACCGTGTTTACATATTCACCACCAGCAGAAGGCAGACAGAAGAGTAAATACAATGAATGTTCATCTGGTTCATCGGTTCTGTGACTGATGTTCAGAGGTGGAAGAAAGACTCAGATCTTTTACTTAAGTAACAGTTGTAATACTACAGTGTAAAAATACTCTGTTACGATTTTGAATGCAGGACGTTTTTGAGTATTTCTACACAGTGGTACTACGTTTACTCAAGTAAAACATCTGAATACTACTATACACCGCTGATAATAACATGTTGGCGAACTGACTCTGGAGTTGTGCTGTTAAAGACGATTTTTTACTGCTGACACAGCACGAGGCCGTAAATCATGATGATCTATGTGAGCTTACAAACATGATGCAGAATTTGATCAACAGCGTGAACTGAATGTTCCCCAGACACGGCATGTTCTTCCTGTTCTCTATGTTCTGCTTATATTACGCATCAAAACACGGCTCACAGCAGAAAACTACATCTTATTTGCATGTTTGTAAAAGAGGTTTTAATCACAATGTGACTTCCTAGTTAAATAAAGGTCTTAATGTTTATCAGTTTCCTTCAGTGGTGGAAGAAGTATTCAGATCCTTTGCTTAAGTAAAAGTGCCAATACCACACTGTGAAAATACTCCACTTCGAGTAAAAGTCCTGCATTCAAACTTAAGTAAAAGTATCTAAGTATTGTCAGCAAAATATACTTAAAATAGTTAAAGTAAAAAGTACTCAATGTGCAATGAAATGTTCCCTGTCAGAGTTTTACTATTACATGAGATGTTTTTGGATTAATATTACTGCTGCATTAATGTGTATGTTGCATTTTAACTCCTTTGTTGGCTAGTTTAATCTACAGCAATGCATCATGGTCTATAAGATCATCATTATGTTTGTAGCGTCGCTGTCCTGCGAGAACCACGAATCTCTAAAAAGTCATAAAAACAGCACGTTTTCAGCTTTGCGACGATACATTTTCCAGCTGATCCAAGAGGCTTTTTAAAGAGTTCATTTAGCTTCAGAAGGAGGAGGATTGAAGGAACACTTCATCCTTCAGTTTATCACAAATATTCAACATCAGCACATCTGGAGATATCTGGTTTCCACTGGACAGGAAGGGGATGAAAAAAATAGCTGTCAGATAAATGTAGTGTAGTGGAGTAGAAGTTATATAACATGAACATGCTCAAGTAAAGTACAAGTACCTTCAAATTGTACTCAAGTAAATGTACTCGGTTACTTTCCACCATTTGTTTCAGCAGCAACATTTTGTGCTAAAGCAGCAGGTCTGTGCTGCAGAGATAGAGGACGACTGTGATTCTGTCAGTCCTAAAAGCAGAGATAAGGCCGCAGCCCGGGCGAGGGATGGTGATATGAAAGTAAAAGAGACAGACATTGAGAACTGAACATAAGAAAAGATAAGGGAACTGGTGAAGAGGAGGAGAACAATGGAAAAAGTGGAAAGAAAGGCAATAAAAGAGGAGTAATAAAAACAAGGAGAAGTTTCATTTGAAGCTGCAGGCGTAAACACTGTGCCGAGATGACGTTTTAGAAGTATACGTCCATTTCAGAATAAAACCCAGACAGACATGCTCGCTAAATGGTAACGCCATGTTAACCTCAATGGCAATGTTTATAATGTTACCATCTTAATTTAGTGTATAGCATGCTAACATTTGCTAATTATCCGGTGACATATGGAAATTACCTTGTAGCTACAGTAAATCTGTTATATCTCTTCTCTTTGTATGAGATTAATGTTTTCTTGTTATTGTCCCTGATGAATAAATGTAATAAACTAAACTCAATTGGCACCAATTGCTAAGTACATCTGCTGCTAATACTAACATCATAAAAAAAATAAAATAAATGTTAGTTTAATGACGGTGCAACCTGAAAAGTACATCCTCCCTACATGGTGGATTAAACACATTTCTTTTTTTAGCCATATGTGTCTCTAGGGATGGCAATGTTGGTCTGTTCACTCTATTGGACGACCACTTTAGTCCATACCGAAATAACTTATTAGATAAACTGCCATAAAAAAAATGTAAACAAGCATTCATATCCCCAGAGGATGAATTCTACTGGACGTAGGTGATCCTCTGACTTTCTGGAAAAATTAGTTTGAGACCTTCATGTTCCCATCAGGATGAATTATAATAACTTAATTGTCATTTAACTTTTCATCTATAGCACCATTATCAGGTTAAAAATTAAAGCTGTCCATTACTTTAGTTTATGACCAAACACCTGCAAAACTAACGTCATTAAATCCCATTAGCATCAGCTGTACTTTTTGTTTACTGCTAATTAGCAAATGTTACCATGACAACCCACTGAACTAGAATGGTGAACATGGTAAACATTATACCTGCTAAACAGCAGCATGTTAGCAATGTCACTGTGAGCATGTAGCACACTGACTCATTAGCTGTAGGCCTACTTTGTGTTTTTTAGCTAATTTAGTTTATTAGGCTACATGTATTCATCAGGAACCATAAAGAAGAAAACATTAACCTCATACAAAGAGAAGAAATGTGTTGTACCAGATTTATCTACAAGCCAATTTCCATATAAATGAATAATTAGCAAATGTCAGCATGCTAATCAAACATTTTAGTTTTCACCAACTTCCCCTATTAGCATGGTTTCCCCAGAAAGACCATCAAATTAAAAGTTTATCATCTTCAAGTAGAAGCTGTGGTGAAACAACAGCTGCTGAAACACATTTAAAAACGTGCCAACATGGTGGCTTTAAAACTCAGTCTGAGGTTATTTCAGCAGGTGAGAGCAGCGAGTCTATTCTGAGTGCAACAAGGTGAGAAAACATCTTCCTTGTGCTGCTGAAGAAGAGCTGTGAAATGTTTCCAGAGATAGATTTTAACACATACGTTGTTGACTCCAAAAGCAGAGCTCAGTGTGAAAGTCTGACTGAAAATACTTAAGATATAAACTGTTCTGCAGCAGCTCACATGTTCAGCTGTTAACAGTTAATGCTCTGTAAATCACATATCACAAAATAGAATAGAAAGCTTTATTGTCATTGTATTAAATACAACGAGATTCACAGTTGCCACTTCTGGTCAGTGCTTTAAAAACAAATACTTGACAAGACGAGGCAGATAAAACATAAAACAGGTAAAACACACATAAAGTAAATAAAATAGGTAAAGTAGATGTAATAAATAAACAAACAGAAGTGTTACACTAGAAGTATAAAATATAAAAATAGATGTAATGTAAACAGAGGTAATTTCACTTGTAAAATAGGTAGAGTAGATGTAATAAATCAAATTTGAGGTGTATTTTGCATCAAGGATATTTTGCAGAGATAAATGTATCACATTCAGTGTATTAATATTAAAAATAAGGATACATTTAGATTTTATACATTATGTTTCATCATAACATCCAATATTTCTGCATTAATTCATCAAAAAAGACTATTATCTGAACTCAGGTTAGAGTATTATTGCCTGATTAGGGAGTATAAAGTCGACTGGATTATAGAGCTTCCAACTGGTGTGCACATTAAACACAAAGATCCAAGAGCCATTTAACCATTTATTGCACGAGGGGGGAATGGATGTTTTTTTCTGTACAATAAAAAAAACTTACATATATTGCCATGTATACCATAACTGAGAATAATAAACAAAAAGGTACATAAATTATCCTACATTATTCATGCATCCACTTCTTAAAGAAGGAATCCTTTAAGTTTCTCCATCAGGATCCTACAAAACAATATATCATGATCGGTTAAGAAGTCAGATACAAACATTAAATGAGGAATCGATACGTCAACAAAATGGCAGAATCGTTATTACCAAACTTAGTGGTGTGAGACAAACTGGGATTTGTCTAAACAAATTAACTGGTGTGGCCACTTGGCCTCAGACAAAGGCAGTGAACAGATCACACCCTGCCGTTATATATAACCTCCACCTTCTCTAAACTCCTCCCTGGGCATGGACAGGTGAATCGCTCCACTCCCACTCCAGTCTCGTTAGTTCTAGATAAGATAAGCTTCTATTGAAATACAGATAAATAGAAGAAAAGCAAATAAATAAAAAATATAATAAAAAATATAAAATATTATAATAATAATAAAATAATAAATACATATAAATAATATATAATAATAATCAATAATATAATAAACAATATAATATAGATATAAATAATAATATATAAATAATAATAATAATATAAATACTATTAATAATAATATATATAAATAATATAATAAATATATATAACATATAAAAAATATAATAAAAGTAAAAATAGAAGCTATACAAGAGCAATTAAAGACAAAGTTGTAAGGTAAAAGTGACGGTGGTGTAATCTGATTCATAGTATAACATAATATGTAGTATAGTACAGTAATCAACATATAATATAGTGTAAGTAATACATTAACTAAATTAAAGTGAAGCCAATGCTGAAGTGCCTTAAACTTGTATTCTTCCTAACAGCCAGCAGGGGGCGACTCCTCTGGTTACAAAAAGAAGTCTGATAGTATAGAAGTCTATGAGCAAATGAGTCTACTTCTCACTTGATTTATTACCGCATTAAACATTGTAAACATGAGTTTATGGTCTCACTATGTACCACGACTGTGGTCTCAATAGATGCTAAGAGTCAAAGCTAATGTAGCAGACCTTTCAAGCTGCCATTTATCTGACATATTACAAAAATGTCATTTCTGCAACATGTCATTAGACATTAGAATTACAATATCTGTCATAAAACACAACATGTTATTTTTTTGTGTATGAAGACTGACATCTCTGGTAACTGTCTAAATCTTTCAGGTTGTAGAGAAAATCATGACATCCTCTATTTTTAGAAAATGTCTTTATATCAAGATTTACAATAATGCACAAATCTTGATGAAAATGTATTTAAATGTCTTATTAAAATGAAAATCAAATGAAAATGTCTAAAATGAGCGTTATTGTTATGTTGCTGTAAGGACATCTAGTAAGAACAAGTGATGAAAACCATAAAAAATAAACATGTTACGGATTAAAATCACAACCACTATATGTAATTTTGTGTACCTGTTTAAAAGTGACTGTAGTTGCAGAAACACCAGTTTAACGTACAGACATGAGTGGTATCAATCTAAAGAATCAATCAATCAATTTAAAGAGGCTGTAAAGTTGTGAGGTAAAAAGTAAATACTGTAGTTGCACATTCAGTAAATCCTGAAGAAAATTAAGAAAAGTAAACATTTACTGTTGCAAATGATCCATTTTCATCCATTTTATCAATTTATTTTGAGGCTGTTCATGTTTCTGTCAGTTACACCAAGAAGCTCACAGATTTCATTTATTAATAGGATTATCATTAATTAATGAAATATCATAATTGACACCTTCAGAATTCTAATCAGATGCTTTTTTTCCACTGATTTTTTATTTATTTTTGGACTATAAATGTTTAAATCCACAAATGTAGGTCATCCATCATAAATCTTATATCTTTCTTTTTTTTTTCATTTTCAAATATCCCTGGTTATCATGAAAATAAAATGTGCAATACATCCATCATCAAAAACAAACTGCATCAATGAGGGAGAATTATAATCAGAACTGATTAATACCATGATAATAAAAAATAAAATAAAAATAAATTGTGGGATTTAAATATCGGTGAAATATTTTCTTCAGAAAAGTAACTCTGCTTGTTATCACACAAACCTGGCAGACATGTTCACTTCTTTAGAAAGAGAACAATATAAACTTTGAGAATAAACCCCCTTCAGATATTTGGTGACTTGCCAAAACCCAGACACACTTCACTTCTCGCAGCAGCAAGAACATTTTGTTCCTGTGTAGGAGCAGCAGTTTCTGCACAAACAACATTTGCAAAACAAACACCGCATAAATCAGAGTTTCCAAATCGATTTGTCAGTTTCAAGATAGAGAAAGACAAGGGTTCAGTTTTATTGACTTTTTATTAAATAACATGAATTATCTTTTTATTCCTCAAATAATAAAAAGGGAAGGCATGAAAACAAATTGACAATGTACTTAAAAGCCTCTGTTTTTAAACAATGAATGTTTTAACTGCTGTTTTGTCATCTGTCATATCATGTGAACTGAAATACAAAAGCTCATACACAGATGGATAATTAAAGCTACACTAGGCGACTTCAGCTCTACATGGCAGCTGAAATATATTAAAGAGTCAATTCATCCAAATCACAACAAAACCCAACATATTCCTGTGGTATTTTATCAAGTTATGTACAATTTGATTTATTGAGGATTATCTACAGACCTCAGTGTGGAGAATTTTCACAATTTTTTTTACATTTGGTCAAATAAATGTTGATTAATTCGCTGAGAAAAAAAGACGCTCACAACTTGCCTGAGAATGAGCACGTTTTTTTAAGTTTTCCTCAGTATCAAAGTAATCCAGTGATAGTTGTCTGAACATCCATGGGCACACTGACAACAGGAACTACTAATAGCTAATTCTGCATACTTTTCATTGAGCTTATTTGCCAAATATGTTAAAAAATGTAGGCTAAAAAACAAAGGCTCAAGTAAATCTTAGGGGGAAAAGTAGACGCTCCTTATAACTTCAGAACTTGCCTGAGAATCAGCACGTTTTTAAGTTTTTTTAAATATCAAAGTAATCTAGTAATAGTTGTCTGTACATCCATGGGCACACTGAAAACAGGAACTACTAATACCTAATTCAGTATACTTTTAATGGTACTAATTTCCCAATTACGTTAACAAATGCAGGCTAAAATAAACAGGGCTCAAGTAAATCTTAGGGGGAAAAACAGACGCTCCTTTTAACTACAGAACTTGCCTGAGAATCAGCATGTTTTACTTTTGTTTTTCAGTATCAAACTAATCAGCAATAGTTGTCTGTACATCCAGAGGTACATCACACAGTATTTCGGCATACTTTTAATGGTGCAAATTTGCCAAAATGTAAACAAATATATGCTTAAAAAAATGCTTATACTTCCTGTTTATATCCCCCAAAGCCCAAAGAAATATGGGAACTGTAGTTCCAAAATGTTATTCAAATAGTCTGTCTGGTCTGACCAACAGTCTACAACCTCTAAATATTAAATGTACAATAATATGATACAGAGAATAGCAGAATTGAATTCATATTTTTGTTTTCCATTTTTGCCACAAAAAATGTATTAATTAATAATTAATAAAATAATAATTAAAATAGTTGTTGTGATTTTCTGTGAACTAATTCAGCTCTAATAACTTTGTCAATCTAGACCACTTCAGGGTAAGTCATTTTTTTGTGATTTTGTTGAACTGACCCTTTAACTTGACACTTTCTGAAGTCCAGTAACAGAACAATAAGAGAAGAATTTACCAACTCAACCGTTGAACAGTGAATGCATCTTTTTCAGTTTTATTAATCTTAAATTTGATGATGATCAGAAAAGCATCCAAACCTGACACCAGAAATAAATGTGCTTAAATATGATGAACGTACAGTTTGTGGTCACAGTCGACAGGAGCCCTACTTTAGCTTTAAACAGGAATTCCATATTTATATATATA